>ML991825.1:0-214257 GCA_010094025.1 Viridothelium virens | reverse complement strand
GCGTAAGGATCTACATGAAGGGATCCGAGCGCGCGTGAGATGTGGTAAACACCACCTCCGAGGCTATGTTGATTGGATCTACTTCATGAACAACATCAGATTGAAGACACTGCCAATCGATACTTCTCTTAGAAGAAGCTCAGCCGTGGCATTCAGCACAAGCAAAAGAAGCATGCCGAACCGCCCGGCAAACTTTCCGCCATATGTTCACACCCCGCAACCCCACCCCAAAACCATCCCAGGCACAGTTGACTCTTGCCTCATCGCAGTAATCCGGATGACGCTATGTCTCCAGATGACGAGGGACCAAGCACAAGCTGGTCCAAACGATTGTAAAGCATACCACGAAGTCAATCGGTGTTTATCAATGCACGATGTAGGAATCTCCGCAATTTCGGTCCTTTAACTCTTAAAGCTTTTCTGTTCTCTCAATTCTCTCTCTCCTTTACTTTTCCCTTGCTCTCATCAATTTCTTTTATTGTTTTCCTACACGATGGCTCAAACTTTGAGCATGAATGGCTTGACCCCGAATGGGACCACGAACGGCTCTACGTCATATGGCAAGGCTACGGTCGATGGCCTCCTACAAGCAGAGTCTACGCCTTCGGCACCGGCAAAGTATAGTCGTGAAGATATCCAATTAGTATTGCAGTCTTTTCGATTGCTCATTGCAGATCTCTGCGAGCAGTTCAACATGGGCCATCCAGGGTTGGTAGTCGACAGAACAGTTGCTACGACCAAGCTGAGATGAGTTTCAGGGGAGCCATCGGCATGGCAGCAATCGGAGTGGCTCTTTGGAAGTATGCTATGCGGTATGCTCCAAACGATCCGTCTTGGTTCAACCGAGATCGATTTGTGCTTTCCAATGGTCAGCAAGTAGCCCAAAGGCCTTCAACACCGAACACAGCAAGCTAACAAATCTCAAGGTCATGCCTGCCTTTTTCAATACTGCAACTTATACCTTACTGGATACAAGGCAATGACATGGGAGCAGCTCAAATCTTATCATTCAGAACGACCGGACAGCCTATGCCCTGGCCACCCAGAGATCGAACACGACGGCATTGAGCTTACAACAGGGCCGCTTGGTCAAGGAATTGCAAATGCTGTCGGCCTCGCAATGGCGACAAAGCACCTTGCGGCAACCTACAATCGGCCGGGGTATGAGGTGGTCTCCAATCACACCTGGTGCATGGTAGGCGATGCGTGCCTCCAAGAAGGGGTCGGTTGCGAAGCATTTTCCTACGCAGGACACCTAAGGCTGAATAACCTGACTGTTATCTATGACAATAACCAGGTGACATGTGATGGCAGTGTCGACATGACCAATACTGAGGACGTCAACGCTAAGATGCGGGCCTGCGGCTGGGATGTGGTCGATATTGAAGATGGTGTCAACGATGTCGAGGCCATTGTTGCGGCGCTAGCAAAGGGAAAAGATCCGTCACGGGAGAGGCCCTTATTCATTAACGTTCGAACTATCATTGGCGTAGGGAGTGCGGTGGCTGGCCAAGCAGTCGCGCACGGTGTCCCATTTGGTACGAAAAGTGTTGCAGACATGAAGAAAGCGTACGGTTGGGACCAAGAAAAGCATTTCGTCATTCCAGAAAAAGTCAAACAATTCTACCAAGATATCCCTACGCGGGGTGACAGGTGGGTGCAAGAGTGGAACCATGTGCTGGATGAGTTCTCTAGTAAACATCCAAATGTGGCAACAGATTTCAAAGCGAGGATCGAGGGCCAAATTCCGGAGAACTTTGAAGAATTAATTCCACAGAGCTTTCCAGATTCACCCACACCAACTCGCAAATCCAACAATCTTGTATTTGGTCCCATCATCGATAAGATCAAATCATTTATGGTGGGTACTGCAGATCTGAGTCCGTCGGTCAACATGGGATATCCGTCAAAAATAGATTTCCAGCCGCCTTCTCTGAAGACGACTTCGGGACCAGATGGCGATTACACGGGACGATATATCCATTACGGTATCCGTGAGCACGTGATGGCATCCATTTCCAACGGCCTCGCTGCGTACGCCCCACGGACAATCCTCCCTGTCACCAGTTCATTCTTCATGTTCTACATATACGCCGCGCCAGGTGTGCGGATGGGCGCCCTACAGCATCTCCAGGTCATCCACGTTGCCACGCACGACAGCATCGGCGCAGGAGAAGACGGTCCGACACACCAACCGATCGAACTTGCCGCCTTATTCCGAGCAATGCCCAATATGCTGTACATCCGGCCAGCCGACAGCGAGGAAGTCGCCGGCGCCTGGATCGAGGCCATCAAAGCGAAGAGAACACCATCGATCATCTCCACAAGCCGACATGCCGTCCCTCAGACGGGCGTCACCCGCCGTTCCAAAGTGGGCAAGGGCGCGTACATCGTCCGCGACGTGTCGGATCCGCAGGTCACGCTCATTGGCGTGGGCGCGGAGCTCTCTCTTGCTCTGAACGTTGCTTCGTATCTGTCTGAGGATTACGGCATTCGAGCTCGCGTTGTCAGCTTCCCTTGTCAGCGTCTCTTCGAGGCCCAGCCACGTGAGTACCGCCGCAATGTGCTGAGAAGGCATGAGGGCGTTCCGGCGGTTGTGATCGAGCCGTACACGCCCACGAGTTGGGAGAGGTATGCGGATGCTGGCATTTGCATGAAGACGTTTGGTCACAGTCTTCCGGGAAAGTACATTTATAAGCACTTTGGGTATGACACGGAGACGATGTCGAAGAAGGTTCTTAAGTACCTCGAGAGTTGGAGGAATAAGGAGGCGATCCCGGGCGAATTTGTGGATCTGTAATATACTATTAGATTCTTCACATTTTGTACCTTGCAGCTCACTTTGGCTCTGTCATCTTTCAATCTGCTCTTACGAAGGCGATGGGAATAAAATAAAATTTGCTAATACTTGGTACATGAGGATCCTGTGCTATCAAACAAGCCCTGCAGAAAGTAAGTTACTAACTCCAACACGGCAACGATACTCTCACCAGACGAAAGCTATGATCGGCTTTCTCTTGCAGCTACGCCTCCCATCGACATCCCTTTAGCAAACTTATACCCATCCGTTACTCCCGCATCGCCTTGCCCTTGACCAACAAACACGGTCGCTTTCTCCGGCAGACTCCCAAACTTCTCTTTCTCCACCTTCTCGAGCTGCATCCGCTGCCCATGCGGCGACGTCACCGACGCATATCCCTGACCCTCGAGCATAATCCGCTTCTGCTCCGCCTCCGCCAGCTGCTCCGTAGCGCGCACCTTCTGCTCCGTCTCAATCTTATTCGAATCCGCCTGCGCCTGCGCGATCCTCCTCAACTTCTCCGCCTCCGCATCCGCCTCCTTGAGCTGCTGATAATACTTCGCATCCGCCTCCTTGGACGTCCGGAAGTAATCGGCATTGGCATCGACCTCGACCTGCTGCGCGCGCACATTCGCGACCTCGAGACGCCCGCGCTCCGTCTCCGTCTTGATCTTGTTCTGTAGCGAGATCTGCGTCGCCTGCATCTGGTTCTTGAGCACCGACTCCGCCTGATCTTCGAGGTCGTCGCCGAGCTTGCCCTCGAGTCGCCGATCTAGCACGTCGAATGCCAGTACCTGCACCCCGTATTCCAGCGCGTGCTCTGCCAGCGACCGCAGGCATTCCGACTTGAACGCTTCGAGCCAGCTCATGTGCTCGACGTCTGGGATGTCGCCGCCGATGTTCTTCGCCCGCATGAATTGCTGGTACGAGAGGCGCGAGACGACGGCGTTGACGGCGGATTGCGCGGGGTTCTTCAGCGCTTGGAAGGCGGATTCGTAGGATTTCGTGAGTTCGATGGCGTTGACCACGCGGTAGCGGAGATTGACGTGCAGGACTACGGGAACGCCTTCGAGCGTGTAGGCGGGCTGGGTGCGGAATGCTTTTTGGCGCTCTCCAAATGTGAAGAAGCCGCGGAACGTACATCGGGGGTTGGTAATGACGTGTTGTCCAGCGCCGAAGGCCTTCAGGTGACCAGCATTCTGTATGACGACGGTATTCTGTGCTGGAACATTGAAGAAGGTAGCAATGGTAACGTGTTTCTGGTTACTACCGACAGATACTCTGTGCCTGATTTCCTTCTTGTAGCCCAGAACGCGAGTTGATCCGTCATTGTCGGTGTCCGATTCTCTGATTGCGTACTCTTCGCCCAGATTGAGGGTGTCCACAATCTCGACGACTTTGTAGGTACCATTTGACCCATACGCTGCAAATCCTCCGTTGCGGACGATGAAGACTTGATTCTGAGGATCGAGACAAACCATAGCTTCCGACTGGCCGACTTGTGCAAATGTAAGACCGTTGACCTCATTCACGGCCGTCAGGTCAAGATTGGGCCCCAACCAAGAATGCGTCCAGCTCCAGTTCCAGTAGTTGCCAGGCTTTGTCACGACAATGGGCCGTCCTTTATATGAGAGTATACCTAGCTGTCCCACATTTATCTCCCTTCCTCCCCAGGCATGCGACCTTTTGCGGGAGATGAGGTGTCCAATCTTGCCGCGCTGCATATTATGATCCAGTCGTAAGAATGCATCAAGAAGTGAATGGATCTGCCGATGGTCGATGAATACAAAATAATCCTGCTTGGCTACACGATCGGGAATGGTCCAGTCATCGGTGCCATCAAATGCATCAGAATCGTCGTCCGCTGAATTTAAGTCTTCCTTGGGAACCAGTGTGCGGGCGAGCGATGGCTCCGCTGAGACGGGTTGTTTTCCCGACATTGCAATGTATTAAAGTGAAGTCCGAAGTATGAGGGTAGAGGTAGCGATTGTGAAAGTGGAGAAATGGTGCTGTTATATTAACCTTTATGAAAGTTGAGGACGTTGTTTTTAAGTCTGTGATGTGTCGCGATTACCCATTTAAATTTCTTTGTAGTGAGCGAATGACGGGGCTGAGCTCAGGCTATCCTATTGAACGGCAAGGCTGACTTAAAAAAGCATAATGAAAATAGTCATTTACGGAAGGCGGTGCGATGCGATCGGCCTCGTGATAAGAAGAATGAGGCTTGGATCGTCGCACGTTTCTGTTAGTCTTCCGTGTCTTCTTCCGACCATCGAGGGGCTTGTGCTCTATGGATAGCGTGGGGAATGTGGCTTAACTTCATCCTTCTGCCTGCACTCCTAGAAATGCCTTACTTCGAGCGACGCTGCTCAAACAAAGAATGTCGGTACTAGAGTATTGATGTAGCCGAAGTTTTGAGATCTATAAGTTTGGGAGGTCTCGCAGTAACATCTGTTTGTAACGCTGGAGAAACCTCTCAGTAAGATATCGAAAAAGATCTCCCCAATATTTTATTCCAATTCTGTACAACATAGGAGTGCCCTTATATATGGTGAAAAGTTCAAGCCAGAGATAGCCATTTGAGGTCTTGTATGCCCTGCCGACGATTCCTAGTGTATCCCCTGGTGCACCAGTTCTTGGCTTGGCGTGAAGCGTTCGGCAAGAGCGTTCGAGACGTGCTGATTCTTTTCTGTTGGAGAAGGATCCTGCTATGTTCTGAGGATGCCTTGCAGCCTAATACCTCGCACTGCTTGGCTCGCAATGACTCGCATTGACATTCTCTGCTCTCTCAAAACGCGAAAGGTCTATTAGGCAAGATTGCAATACTATGAGCCAACTGATGTATACTAACATGCATTGACCTGATAATCATCGAGCGGCTCCGTGTTCAACTGCCTCTGTTTTCTTTTAACACTCTTTTGCGGATCATTTCCTGCGGTCCTTACTAGCTCTAATCTTTGCTCAAAGTAGCGTTGCCTCATAGTCTACGAAATCCAATAGCCAAAAGACTGATCGTGACCTCTGTGAGGCGCAATGATGTGACTGGATTCGGAATCGTTCTATTTTGTTGACGGATCCCCCCTGGATTGGATACCAGATAGAAATAAGACCTAGGATCACAAGTTATCGTGGCAATGAAAATCGAAGTCCTTCCTTCCCTACACCGGCCGCGCATAAAACGTACGAGCGAAGTGCAGGTCCCTGAGTGGAGCCGATGTGAATTGAGAAAAGGGGCCACAACATGGACAGGACCGGATGGATAGGCATGGCGTCATCGGAGAGATGAGAGCACTGGCACCACTAGAGCAGACTAAGCACTGATTAAAGCTTGAACATCTGCTGAGTCCGGGGCTAAGTGCTCCGTATGATGTCGTTGGTTCGCGCCGCATCTCAGGCCAAACGCCTTGCTCAGTCGCGGAAAGGATCGTGGAAATCCTCTCAGAAAGCTTGGATATCGATACACAGTCTATTGAAAGTGCTTCAGCAGAGCTTCACGCCGAAATCGGTATCATACATTATTAGGAGTCACCTCCTCAAATGCTGTGCTGTGTGGGGAGGTAGCCTTCCTGTGCTTCGATCATGCTCCATGATGTTGAGTTGCTGCCTACAAACAAACCATAGTGTATTCAAGGGCACGTCAGCATGACTGTCTCGCCGAGCACCCGACAACATTCAAGCAGGTTTCTTCGTGCGAGACACTGATGAAAAAATCTTCAACAATAAATCGGCCTGCCTGTGAGCGGACTGCATTGAGAGGGCAGCGTGGCAAACCTGGAAGGGTCTTCAGCCGCTCTGGATACTTGGCGCTGAATCTGGAGCCGACTCCGTTGACCGTTTTCCTCATCCACTCTAGTCCTCGTTCGTCACTCACCAAAACACCTGAGTGCCCCTCGCCATAACGCGCCGCAGGTGGTCGAGGCATGCATGCACACACGCAATGGACAATTCCAGCATCTCCGACGGTGACAAGAGGCCCTGCTGGCAGGAGCGACCGCCGCAAAGGGAAGTGCCACACCGACCCGGATTGCCATGACTGAATGGCCCATGCACGTCATGTCAATATATACACACTACCAGTGTGCATACGATTCGTTTGAGTGTTCTCTCTCTTGAGTGAAACTTCTTGGATTCCCCTAGACAATATTCTGTGCGAGTCATCAGTTACGCCTTACCTCTCTTCACTGCCTCCATCACCAGCACGAGGCCCAACCTTCGTTCCAATTCAAAATGCGTGTCCTCTATTTAACCGGTAAGCCCGTCCCTGAAGCATTACGAGCCCTCATTGTTGACGTTCATCATTGCAGCAGTCATAGCCACTCTCTGTTCCTTCGCCAGCGCGTCCTCGCCGATCCTTCCTCGTCAACAAGACCCATGCACGGCCACTGCTGCGAATGCCTCTGTAGAGCTCGGCAACTGGCTCGAATGCCAGGTCAATAGTCAGTGTACCATACTCACAAATATGAAACATTACTAATGAACTGTAATCAGAGTTCTTTCCCTATCCAGCAAACGGAGCCTGGGACGTTGCCTACGAGGCGGTGTTCTCTAAAACCCTCCTCGCCTCATTCAACCAGTCACGCTTCGACTTCGACGGATTCAAGACCCTTTACAAGAGCTTCAATGCTAGCATTGGCGCCAGCTTCAAAGAGTTCGATCACGGCTTCCTTACTACTGTCAGCGTACCGAATTCTTGTGGAGATAAAGGAGGATTTGTGTACGCGACTGGATGGGAAGGCGGTACGACTTTGCTTGGGACTGACCTTTGGTTTACCGATGCTGTGTTTGTGGTGGTAGAGGATGTCGGTGGGGAACGGCAGATTGCAGAGTTTAGAGAAAGCTCAAACATTCCATTCTCGGGAAATCTGCCGGCAACTCAGGATTGGACGTGTGCACTGCCATGATGGATGGTGGATCGTGAGAATTCACGGGTCTGGGTAGATGCAAAGAGCTTAATGTGCTGCAGGAATATGACACTGATGATTTGTTGTGTAACTCGTAGATATCGAGGCTAATGAGTACAGAATTTAAGATTCATACTACGAAAGGCCAGTCCTACGGCAGGCCACAGTGTGTTTACTTGGGCCCATGAGACCTGCGCTACAACGGCTAGCGTCACAGATCGAAAGGAAATCGATCTCTAATATTCCGGTCCGTTTCTAACTGTCCATTAGAGATTCACCACGCAGCAAACCCGGCAACAATGGCGGATCTGCTCAACGCGCTGGACTGGCCCCCCTCTCCCGGACAAAGTAGGCGTGGACTAGATGTCTGATGAATAGGTCGTATATTACTTGCCACTACACGTACGGTGCCCCTTGAGCCGGTATCACGCCTCGCAGCGGTAGGTTCCTAGAGCTTGCGCCTACTAAAACGCCAATGTCTGTTCCCAGACTCGTCACCTCAACCCAGCTCTGCGAGACTATGTCCCAGATGCTCACGTCCCTTCTGCGCAAATCAAAGGTGACCGTTTGCGCTTCCCCTGGCTGTACCATCGTCTTATTGAAGCCGCGGAGTTGACGAGGTGGCGTATCGTTCCCGAGTTCGAGATACAACTGGGAAACTTCTTGTCCGGCTTTTGACCCAGTGTTATTTAATTGCAACTGTACCCGATAAAGGACATCCCAGAGGGCTGGATCACCTCCCTGTGCACCAGCCGCGACAGCGTTGATCGTCGGCGTAGGTGTGGCTTGCGGTGTATAAATACTGGTATTGGCTTCAATGTAAGGATAAATATAGTCTGTTATCGAGCTAATAGTGGCTGGAAAGGTGTAGTCTGACGGATTGAGACTCTGACTTGGGCATATGGATGGATTGACAGTTGTTGTTGGCATGGCAAGTGTCGTTTTATTGTTAGATAAGGCCAAAATCTGCAAGTTTTGATACTGAAAGCTTGTATAGCTGAGCCCGAATCCGAATTCGAAGCGAGGCTCGATCCCCGCATCGTCGAAGTGCCGATAATCGATGAAGAGGCCTTCTGTGAAGTTCAGCTGCGGAACAGGTGCGTTCGGCTGGTAGAGCACATCCGTTCCGTAGTCACTGCGGTTCTTTGCAATGGTCCAAGGAAGCTTGCCTGAAGGACTGACAGCTCCGTATAGCACGTCCACAAGGGAGTTGCCACTTTCTTGACCTGGTAGACCAGCAAACAACACGGCAGTGACATTGGGATTGTCAATCCAGTCTTCCATAAGAATGGGACCGGGGGCATGAATGACAACGACGGTGTTGCTGCAGTTGGCCGCGACTTCCTGGATGAGAGTGTCTCCACCAAGCCAAAGGGTCAGATTGTTTCTATCTCCATAGTTTCCGCCCACTTCGATATATCCCTCTCCGCTGTCTGCGTTGGCGAAGACAAGACAGACGCTGGCTTGCTGGACTACGGAAGCGATGGTGGCACTCGCGTAGTTGTTGAGCACATATTGCACAACCGTTCTATCCTGTAAAGCACGGGCTTGTATTGCAGACAAGGGGTCGACAAGATATGGGAAGTTGGTAGAGCCGCTGCCCCATCCCATGGCGAGAGTTCCATTGTCGCAGCCCCGGTCTGAGCAGCCATTGGGTCCGTACATACTTGGACCTGCATCCTCGCCAATGACTGCCATTTGTCTTGGTGCCGATAGGGGCAACGTTTCGTTGACATTCTTCAATAGTACGATGGAGTTTGACCCGACAGCTCGAATTGTTTGAGCATGCGCATCTCGGACATCTACGTGTTCGTTGACCTGAGTGTAGTCTACCTTGGCTGTAGGGTATTCGTACCCGAAAGTGGGAAGATAGCCTTGGGCAAAATTTAGCTCTGGAAAGTTTTCGTCTTGCCCGAGGTAGAAAAATGAGGCCATGATGCGAGTTGCCATATCGTCCAGCCGCCACTCAGGAACGCTACCATTCAGGACGGAAGTTGTCAGGTTCGGGCCCCAAAAGGAGATTCCTAGCCCGTCCTGCACACTATTAGCACATCGAGATTTTGCTTGGACCCATTCAACTTACGATCCCGTTTGGCGACGTTTCGCCCAGGATGGTCATGTCCATACCTGCGATTGCAGATAAGACGCCACTGTGCTGACTTCCGTCGTCGCTTACTATAAAACCCTGGAACCCCATTTCGCCTTTGAGGATGTCATTTAGCAGGCGAGTATTCTGGCAAGACTGCGTGTTGTTGACCTGGTTATAGGAGCACATTACTCCTCCCATTCCGTTGTATACGCCATCGTACCAGGGCCACAAGTACAGTTCGTGCAGCGTTCTATCATCGCAATTGGCAGAATATGGCTGCGTGATATTGAACGATAGTATTCCGTAATCGTTCCATTCCCTGACTTGTCGGAAGTGTTCCTGTTCGTACAATACAAAATGCTTGCCAATGGCGATCGTACCTCCAGCCTGCATGCCAGCGATTGATTGGCCAAAAGCAACGCCGGACAGATACGGATCAGGAGAATAACTTTCCCAGATTCGGCCACCCTCTGGTGCTCGGCCAAGCGGTCCCACGACAGGTGCGTACGCCGCATTATTCCCCTTGGCTTTATGCTCAGCTCCATTGCCATAGGATTGAAGAAACATGAGGTCCCGATCCCAGGACATAGCCAAGTTCAATCCAGCTGCATAAGCGGAAGAATAGTCAGTGCCCCGTACTCCAGTTGGAGAGTCGTCGAGCGCAAGACCACGAAAGCCCAGCCGCGGGATGATGCCGAGCTCGTAACCATAGGTTGCTCCAGTTCCTGTCTGTGTAGTAAGATTGACCTTCTCTGTCAAGGTCAATTGGCAGACAAATGCTCTCGCCTTCTCGTAAGCTTGTGACCAGTTGCCAAAGCCCGAACTGATTGGGTTGTTATACGTCTCTCCGGTACCATTCTGGGCATTCGCAACCGCGATCAGAAGGAAAACGGAGACAACGAAGAAGATCATATTGGAATGTAGAGACAAACAGTAGCAGACGAACGTGCCTTACCTACGTACACCTACAATTGAGCGTTTTATGTTTGACCAGTTTGTCGGTTATGTCGTATGACGACATTTCCGTCTGGCGGGGAATGGACCTTTCTTTACCTTGATGAAGGCCGTGATTTTGTGGATGCTGTCTCCTGTGGGCCATTCCGTTTTAGCCGTTGGCTAAAAACTATGGGAAAGGTGTAGATGTAGGATTCTGTCGCTGTCCCGTCTTCTCCGCACGGCGGTCGTGAGATGCAATAGACTTTCCGCTCTCTTTTGGGAAGGCCCCAAACATGTACTGCAGATTTAACAAATTGAAGAGATCAGATTAGCGACACGCCCTAAATCTCGATACGATCCTGGGTCAACCAAACAGTCGTGGAGCGAAAGATTTTAACTGAAGCGCCGCTCGGTTCCAATTGCCACCGACAATGGAGAAGGGCGAAATCTCCGACATCACTGCCACTCGCTATCCTATTCTTTTCTCGGAAACAATTGCAAAAGTACGAGGGTAATCTATGAATGCTATCGAAATGCGTCATGTCAATACGAAGGAAGTATACAGTATTTCCTGATCGATAAAGGTCTGTTGGATATGTAACAAGGAGTATGCTCAAGAACCGACCTCATCTCACAATGTAGAAGTTCCCTATAGCACGCTGCATAAAGTCTGAGCACTTCAGTGCCTGATTCCTGTAGCTTTATATAGTATGCTGGCCTTTACATGCAGTTATAGTGTTTCTCCGTTCTATCGAAGTCCCTGAATCATGCAGGATTACTCGTCGTACAGGTCTTGCGATTCTTCACTGAAGATTTCGGTAGCACATACTCTTTGAAAGCCTCGAAGCCGTTCTCTTCAGTTCAGACATTGCTCTGTAGTATGATATCGTATGAAAGAAAGGTAGCGCTATGTATGTCGGAAGAAATATGTTGGTCCATGTGGCTGTAAAACAAGAGCATAGCCTGGTCGAATTGCTTCCCAATCGCGAGCTCGATAGCTACAATTTTGCTGAGTGACCTACCGACTTGATTCTAAGGTGTTAGTCTGCATGCGCGAGCGGTATTTCTTTTGGCTGCTCCGGTAGTAGCGATCTAAGATTTCACATCCATTCGCTCACTCGTATCCGCAAACTCATCGTACTCATGGTTGCTTGTCTCCCTTGGCTTCTCCAGCTCATGATCCCCAGGACTCTTCTCATTTGGAGGGGGTATCTTATTCTGATCATGGTCCCTACCTTCCGCAGCCTGTAGCATCTCCCATAGCTGCACCACGCTTCCCATTGGCGGCTGCACCTCGCCGGCCAGGATTTGTTTATTTCTGATCTTCTCCACTCCATAGAATCTCTCGTTCTCGCTTGTCCGCTCCACGATGACAGTCCCATCAACCTGTACGCCGACATATAGTCCCTTGCTCTTCGTATATGTCCACACGGGCGCCTGTCGCTTGAAGACCTCGGAGTCCACGGTGCTGCCACCACCAAGTGGACCAACCGCTGCTGAAATCTCTCCACCTATTGTACCGCGGACCCGAGTAAAGCCTTCCATTCCGTTGTCATTATTGATGACGCATACACAATCGTAGATGTCTGCGCCTGCCATCAAACCCCAACCCACTGTATGTATCAAGATTCCTGATGGTGGCGACCATTGACCATTTGCTGTCTTCGCGACGATGATACCGCTGCCGCCAGCGCCGGACCAGTGCAGGCCTGCTCGCATGACCGTGAAGATGGCGAGACCCTTGCAGTTCCGAATGACCTAGCTCTAGATTAGCCTCGCAGGCCGTAATATCATACATTTGCGGGCGCTGGTATATCTTCAGGTACCAACAACTTACTTCTGGAGGAATACGATCGAGCGACTTGTGCTTCTTGTCGTTGCCATGTTTTCCACCGCCCTGCTCAGCCATGAAGCCATCGATGCAAAAGCTACGGAGAATACGTGCTGCTTTGTCGGATTCCTTGTCAAGAGAGGTCGGCCAGAAAGCCTCAGCGCCGAGTTTGTTTGAGATTTTGTTGACCGGAACACCAATCTTGTCGAACCAGGACTTGCTGCTTGCCTTGGTTTTTGCCCAAGCAGAGGCTTTGGATGATTGTTGTGATGCCATGCCGAGTCGAAGGGCAATTCACTATGAGCTATCAATGAAGCAGGTGAACAGCCTCAATAGTATCGCAGAATTGAAAAGTCATAGAGTCGAGCAATTGTTGGCGTTCTCAATTGCCCTTTAGACCTTGGTGATTCCATTCTATCACGAGGCCATGCGATTGGCTTGCGTCACATCCGAGTTTCGCAGGGTGGGGCAATTAGTAGGAAACAGGATTTTGGATTTCCAACGGTGGCTACCCCTCGATTAGCCCAAGGACCTTTTCGAGAAACCTTCTAAATTATTGGAAAGTCTTTCCTAAGGCCGACTGTACGGCTTCTCTTTGGTCGTACTCGCTAGTGTTTTGCCACGTTCTCTATCCAGCAATTCTATCGCATAAAGTAATGGCTGCAGGGTTATTGCGATACACGCCGAGGAACAAGTCCAGACTCAACAGGCAAATGTCGCTCTATGTTAAAAGTATTCTTTTCTATCGTTGAACCGATCGCAACAATACACCTTTGTTTTTAAAGCTTGAGTCTTGTGGATCCAGAGCCACTCGTCACATTTTATGAGTTTTGGCCACCTCTTCGCTAAATTTTGTAACCTGAGCCCAGTCAAGTGCACTGCATTCTGCAGCATTGTCAACCGCGTAGATAAAATGTTTGATCGCGAGCACAGCCTGATTAGCCCACTTCTTCGCGCTGATACGGCCTACGCCCGTAGCGAGAGGTGTCATCAATACAGAACTAATCCCCGACTCGCCTGGTCCCGCGTTACCGGAGGCCTTCGCACTCCTGTTGTGTCGGTCAATGGCGCAGAGTAGGCTCCAAACACACTCATACACAACCTCACGATTCCAGCCCGCATTCTCCGGAACTCTCATTGTCGGGCATAGCGCAAGCCATCGGCAGCCCCAGCGGTCGCCAGTCCTTGACTGGTCAGCGTACTCTTTTGGAATTGAAACGAGTGTGCATGTGCCAGGCGGCGCGAAGCCTCGATGTTGCTTGTAGAGCTCCGTTTGAACATGGCGAGTTAGCGCGTAGTAGTTGTCAATCGGAGAAAAGGCGCGTGAAATGGCGTCGTCGAAACCGCCGTCGAGGAGACCGTACGAGTTTGCAGGCGAGACTACGCAGTCGAATTTGATGCTTGACTCGAGGCCCCCGAGACGATCGTTGTGATGCGTAATATGCACGCTTGAGGGTAGCTCAAGCTTCGAGACGACGGTCCTGAAAGCTTCTGTGTATTCCTCCTTCATGCATAGTAAGTGTATATGTGGGATGACTGATGATTGATCTGAAGAAGTAGACATCATGAACGGCACTGAGATGAGACCTTTGAATGCATGGAGTACATTCATCTACATGGTATGAGAGAAGTCGCTGCCTAGAGTACCTGGACTCATGTGCTAGTGATGGCTGTGTAAGCTAAGGTCTGGCTGCGTGCGAGGGTGGCCATCTAAGAAGTAAGCTAGGAACAATTCTCTTGGATATATGGATAGCCTGCATTCACCGCGGTCCACCAGGCGGCGTAAGAAGTGTCGAGCAAATTTCTATAAAGGCCCGTACGTACGGTGCTGTATACCATGAGCTTGGACCACTGCCGTAAATTAGCCAATAGTAGAGAGTTCGCCCATTCAGGGTGTTCGTCCACTCACCGCGTTTACTTCCCAAAACCTTAACTTTCGTCTGATTCCTCCACCATTGCCGCAGAATGGATGAACGTGAGCTTACTATCGAAAAAGCTATCGCAGATTATCGCGTAGGTGTTCTCTCGTCCATGGCCAAATGCACTGATGCGTACGGTATCCCTAGGAGCACCTTCGCTGCACGACTACGCGGTAGTCAATCTGCGCGTTCCGCTCATGAACATCAACAGAGGTTGAGCCCTGAACAAGAGGTGTTTTTGAAGAATTGGATACTCGAAGAAGATGGACGCGGATTTCCTCCTAGCCACACCCGGCTTCGCGAAATGGCTGCACGCGTCCTCTATATCTCTGGCGATCAAGCACCCCTTGGCAAGCTTTGGGTAAATAACTTTATACGAAGGAACCCTGACATTGCCACCAAGATTGGGCGAAGAATTGATGAGAAGAAATCAGAATATGCTTCACTTGAGCAGGTGCAGGCGTTTCTTAATCTCTTTGAGGCGACACGAATACGCCTCAATATCCGAGCTGAAGACGTCTATAACATGGATGAGCGGGGTACTGTGTTGGCTGTTAAGAACTCCAGTGTTGTTGCCCACGCGAATAACCAGGATGCTAGTGGTGGTGCATAAATAGTCTCGAGGGCCACATTGTTGACGATGGCAGTTTCCCAGTGCCCATGAACTTGATAACTGGAACGCCGATTCATAAAATCGCAGATTACCGACACTTGACTACTGAGGAGGCTTTGAAGGATAAGGTCTATTTCACTAGGCATTCCCACCCACCAGCTTTGCAGAAAAATTGGCATGCACTGTAGTCGGCAATGCTCCCTGAGTCTGGATTTGAGGTTCCTTTCCTAGAGTCCTTGGTGCTGTCCTGCAGGTTCAAAATCCTGAAACCTTGTTGCGGCTCGAGCATCCTCCGCACGAGTTCAAGCAGGGGACGATTTTGGTACTTATGGACCATATCGAGCAAGAATGCCGACTAATTGTTCTTCACGATGGATCGCTATCATCCATGAAGTGGATGATATCTGGCCCGGAAAGATGATCCAATCACGTTGGCTAAGAATGCTACAAGATGTGACTTTGATGGGAAAGAGACATTGCTGGAGGCTTCTCAATCCATTCTAAAGCTTTAAGAACCTAGAGTTCGGACTCAGTAAAACTCTTTCGAGATAGCTAAGACGGAGTCGGACTAAATTCTATATTTTCATCCCCAAGTGCAACCCCGATTGCGAGGTATCCAGTCTGGGACACGCTTCTTCAGATCCTTTCAGAGCAGCCCTTCTAGTCCAAGGAGGCCCCCAAACAGATCGGGCTCGATTAGGGGTTTCTGGTCACGGATTGGCTCTGGATATGGCGAGTTTGCTTAGAGCTGGGCTACTTTGAAGTACGAAATATGGAAGATCTTCGCATAATTGAATCGTCACTTGTGGGGGTCGAGAAGTGGCAGAAATGGTGTAATTAGATGTTCAGGACTGAAAACTCATGGTCCGCAAGCGGAGCTGATCAATCAACATGATGGCTAGCGTTTGAGCGCATTGAATACAGTGTCTTCATGATCTGTAGGTGGCACTTACTGCCGCTTCAAGTAGCTTTGAATCTCCTGGTCGCACGGCAGTCCCAAGGATACTACATGCTGTAGCTCTTCAACCTACGATGGTGTTTTCGGGCTGATATGTTCCAAGGGAGCTTACTGTTAAGATCTGGTATCCGACACGAAGAATCCCTTATCTCGAATGGCAATATTAGAAGAAGGCCTGACCCTTTCCAAAGGTGCTCTACAGAGGCTGCACTTCTCGGCCGCGTGTTGGCGAGAAGGAGCTGATCCTTTGCTTCCGCGTCGTCCACGCGTGTATCCACTTTCGGAACGCCTACCACCCTTTTCGTGACTGCTATTATGCGTACACTGTTCCGAAACGCGTACAATATCCAGACACCTTTTGCAGAGTGGAGTGGATCCTTTTCGCGAGCAATGTGAGCCCCGGTCGTCGGTAGGCTGTTCTAAGTCTGGAAACGCGTGACCAGGGGAAACGCAGCCGCACGAAAATGCCTCCCCTAAATTCTGCATGCACAAGACCTCCTGTACAACTCTCGTCCAGAGGCAAAAAAAAGTGCGGAACGGTGCACACCACACCCCGCAGTAGAGATACGGCAAATATGGCTTTCAAGGTTTTGCGCTTCGAACTCACATGCTGTTTTCATGTTTTCTGTTGATACCGACCTCATTCCTCGGCGGACCCTGCCGATCATCCCATTCAGGCCTAACCCATCCCCTGGGCAGGGCAAATCGAGGCAGAGCTTTGCAATAATACAAGTTCTGTATGCGAGCTAAAAAACCTTATTGTGTTGTGATATGCTCGGAAACCCCACAACGCCTCAATACGCCTCGGACATCATGAAACTCATCGAACGATCAAACCATCCTTCAGTTTTTAGGCTGCTCGGGATCAGAAAACGCGCTCGGAATGTGTGCCGGACGCTCCAGAACACCATTATCTTCGGCAAAGTACTTGTATGTACTCCGTACATACGATACCTGAGCAGTGCATGACTAGGAGTCCTGGTCTAGCGTGGACAGCATTTGAGCCCCATGAGGTTTGGCGTCATTCCAAACAAAATTCATCGGAATAGGGGATCATTGGCATGATTCTCACGTGCGTCTTTCCTACATCTTGCATTAAAGCGATACATGCGTCCTCGGAGAGCACATGGACAGTTGACGTATCTGAACGTGGCCAGATCTTTTAATTTTAGATCATGTAAATGCCTTTATCCACCAACATTTAGAGCATTTGCCTTCAGGAACTTCTCAACATGCTCACTTGGACCCTTCTGAGTGTTGTCTTTGCTGCGGTGGCATTTAGTGCCCCGCACCCATACAGCAAAAGGCAGTTGAGCGGAATTTTGGCAGGCTTGCAAGGTGCTGTTGGCCAAAATGCTAGCTTCGGTAAAAATGACGCTCTTTCACTTTTCCTTAAGACTTACTTTCTTCTAGACTATGTTGTGGTCGGTGGAGGGACGGGAGGTCTAGCTATAGCGAAACGTCTTGCCGAAGACCCTCAGACAACAGTTGCCGTCATTGAAGCGGGTACGTACCGGTCACTGAAACTGCTTCGAATATCTTTCAGTCAGATACCAACCATGAGGCAGGATCATTGTATGAGGTCACCAGTCCTTTGATCGCTTCCACTCCAGGAGGAGACGTCCTATTTTGCGGGAGCGACGCTCAGGACAACAATCCTCTTATTGATTGGAGCTTTTTTACGCAGCCGCAAAAAGGCGGCAATGGTAGGACGACACATTATGCCCGAGGAAAGTGTCTCGGTGGAAGGTAGACAGCCTCAGATGATTCAGCAGCTGATACTAACGGCGTGAGCCAGCTCGGCCAGGAATTTTATGATCTACCAGCGAGGGACCGTTGATTCCTACCAGAAGTGGGCGGACCAAGTGGGAGACCAGAGCTATACCTGGGACAATCTTCAGCAGTATTTCAAGAAATCTGTCGCCTTTACACCACCAAATACCGCAAAGCGAGCCTCAAATGCGTCCGCACAATACAATCCGTCGGCTTTTAGTCCAACGGCCGGGCCCTTGTCTGTTTCATACGCCAACTACGCTCAGCCATTCAGCTCTTACATCCAAGGTTCTTTCAGTGAAATCGGGATCCCCACTGTGGAGGATTTCAACAGTGGAAGTCTTTTGGGTGCCCAGTATTGCTCCTCGACTATTAATCCGTCCAATGAGAATCGAGATTCCTCACAAACTTCCTTCCTTGACGCAGCATCCGCGTATAGTAATCTCAAAGTGTACACAGCTAGTGTAGGCGAGAAAATTCTTTTCGATGGAAACAAAACTGCTACTGGAGTCCGGGCGTCAAGCGCGGGTGTCCCCTTTATTCTGTCGGCCAACAAAGAAGTCATCGTCTCCGCCGGTGCATTTCAAAGCCCGCAAGTACTTATGCTGTCAGGTGTCGGACCTGCTGCTCAGCTTCAAAGTCTTGGAATTCCCGTGGTTGCTGATCGTCCGGGAGTTGGGGAGAATTTGACAGATCACGTCTTTTTCGGACCGAGCTACCCCGTTCAGGTTGATACTTTGACCAAACTTGCCAATGTAGGGGATTTTTCCCAACGCGTGAATAGCTTCCTTCTAACTTACCACAGGATGACGTATATACTGCTGCCCAGTTGACAAATTTCACAACTTTCCAGGAAGGTCCTTTCACTAATCCGGTTGCTGATTTCCTCGGTTGGGAAAAGGTTCCTCAGTCGATGCGATCGAATTTCAGCGCCCAGACTCAGGCAGCTCTTGCCCAATTTCCCGCAGATTGGCCAGAAATTGAGTATATCTCGGCTTCGGGATATGTTGGAGACTTCGGCGACCTTTTCATGGATCAACCCAAAGACGGGCGACAATATGCCACAATCCTGGGCACTCTCGTAGCTCCCCTATCGCGCGGAACAGTCACTCTATCATCAACGTCAGCCGCTGATTTGCCTCTCATCGATCCGAACTGGCTCACGGACCCCACTGATCAGGCTGTCGCTATAGCTGCCTACAAGAGGGTCCGCGCCGCCTTTGCGTCTAAATTCATGCAGCAAATTGTGATCGGAGACGAGTATTTCCCAGGTAAAGCAGTTCAGTCGGACGCAGATATCCTCAACACCATCGCAAATACCGTGCAGACAGTTTGGCATGCCAGTGTTACCTGTCGCATGGGATCCGTTGATGATCCGAATGCAGTTGTAGATAGTAAAGCAAGGGTGATCGGCGTTCAAGGAGTGAGGGTAGTCGATGCAAGTGCCTTTGCATTATTGCCGCCTGGGCATCCGCAGAGTACCATATACATGCTGGCGGAGAAGATTGCTGATGATATCAAGAACGGTCAGTGATGACTCACAGAATCTGCAGCGCGCTGTATCAGGTTGGAAACAACGGAAAATCCTTTCAGAGTAAATGCCTCAGCCTTTGAATGTGCTAAATAATTATGGGACGCTCATACATGGAGCACTGGTCTAAGCTCAATTGGGATCATTTTTGCTCCTAGACTTTGTCATAAACCGGATGTCGAAAGTGTTCGCGTCACCAAATGAACAGGATAATGGTGCATGAATGTCTGCATCCTAAAGATAGGAGGTGACGGGTTCTATCTTACCTTATCTACGGAGTACCTACCTCAGATGAGGCAGTGCGATCACGTGCATGATGACAGTGGTGCTTCCAACAAAAGGCCCCGTTATTAGAAACTCCCTGGCGCAGTTGCAAGGGTTGTCTCTCGTAAGAACTGCAATATCTTCAGAAACTCTAGCCCGCCTTGTAGAGAGCTCGTCTTTGAACGCCGTAGAAGGTATCAGCTTCAATGTGGACCATCGATTTACAAATTGAAACTCTATCTACGGAGTACTCTGTACACTATTGACAAGTCAGGAAGACATGAAAAAAAATCTCCATCTGAACAACTTATCCAGATGATACATCAAGACATCTCATAGCAAGTGAACGCTGATATTTAGCCATTCAATATCACGTCAGCGGCCTTCTCGCTGACCATGAGGATAGGCGCCTGAATGAAGATACCCGGAATAGCTGGGAAAACGCTGGCGTCTACCACGCGCAGATTTTGAACTCCGCGTACCCGGAATTGCGAATCAAGCACAGCGTTCGGATCGTCGTCAGCCCCTATCGGACAGGAACAAGACGCATGATGCCCCCAGGCACGATCCTTGATGTATTGTCCGATGTCGTCATCAGACTGCACGGCCGGACCCGGTTCCTGCTCAGTAAAGCTATCACCCAACAGAATCGAATAATCGTAGTACTGCGAAAGAGCTTCCCGCGACATATTGATGGCTTGCACCATGGCTTGCAAGTCCAGATTGTCAGCTCCGCCTTCCGTGGTCCCGGTATCGAAATAGTTGAAGTTGATCAACGGCGTATCCAGAGGGTCAGCCGATCGGAGCTGGACCGTCCCGGCCTTGTTGCGTGTATGCGCTTTGAGCGTGTACCAAGAGAAGTGACTGTGATCCGCCACAGCTGCATCTCCCCACTGCGGGAAATAGCCGGTGAAGTCGACCGGGCCCCCGAAAATGTAGAGATCGATGTCCGAATCCGCGGCGAATTTCGAGTTGACTCCCATTGTCGCGGCGAGCCCGTTCGTTGCATACGCTCCTCTCTGGGCTAGCACATATGGATTGTTCTCCCATTTGGGTAGACAGCCGTCATGCGCTTTCCCATCAAATGTGCATCCGTTGAGTATGTTGAAGTCATTGCCGTGTTGCACATTCACCGGGATCTCATAGCGATCTTGCATATTCGTGCCCACTCCGGGAAGATTGCTGACGGTCGAGATGTTGAAGCTTTGCAGTTCATCGGCGGGCCCGATACCGCTTAGCTTGAGAAGTTGAACTGTATTGTAAGTACCGCCAGAGATGATAACTTCTTTGGAGGCTGTGGCCGACCCTGGCGTCCCGGTCCCACCGCTGAGAGGACTTGCGCGATACAGATACTCTCCATCGAGAAACTCGACTCCCGTTGCCGCTGGAGTGGATCCAGACGTGTCAAAGTTAATCTTTGTGACAAAGGAATTCTGGCGAACCGTAAGAGGATAACCTTGTGCGACCGTAGACTGAATGTGTTCGCGGACTGCGGTCCGTGTTCCGGCGTTCATGATCAACGGGATTTGGTAAAAGCCTTGAGTAGAGTCGCGTGCTGGGTTTGCGCGGTTATTTGGATCGTTCAAGAGTGTGTTAGCCAGGCCAGTGACGGCGTTGAGGGGATCTGGTCCGACACCCATGACGGCAGCACCGCCAGCCAAGTGTTGTGTCAACATTGTATCATTGAGCAAGATTGTAGGGTCTGTGGGTTCAGTCGGCAGCCATTCGTAAACCTTATCAAGATACTGATCCATATTTGTCGCTACCCAAGAGTTGTCGCCAGTGATTTGAGCGATGTTGTTCCAATCGCTTGCATGTGGAGTGATCCAGATGAGAGCATTGTGCGAAATGCATCCTCCTAGAGCCTGGGCTCGAGGATATAGAATCCCTAGGGGAGTTGCGTCGGCCGGAGGATCTGGTCCCACATGATACTCATATGGACCGATCTCATAGGTGTACTTTGGGTCTCTCATGGCCCGTTCCTGATCCTGGTAGTGATTGACGAACATATCCCACCGGAGCTTGGGATCTTGAGTAACGACAGCTTGATATCCGGGCACGGATATGTTGATGTTTCCGTTTTGATCATTGCCAGCTTCGATTAGGAGAACACTATGATTGGCCATGGCCAACCTACATGCCAGCGGGCCACCTCCAGCACCGCTACCAACGATAATGTACTCATATTGCAAGTCTGTTTCGTTCGTCGTGGCAGTCGGAGCTGCAATTGCAAGCTGCCCCAACGCCGCTAGGGCGAATGCTACGAAAAGCTGGCGCAACATCAGCATGACTTTGCGTAAGCAAGAATTGAAAGGCGACCGACCTGCGGTAACTTCATTGTAATTATTATCCAGGGGCTCGGAATATCCCCTCACCGTCGTATTCAACAGACGGTGCTGCCCTCTCGCGAGGGAGAGGTTGTTCTGTGTCCGCATTAAGTAATAGCATGAGACCGTTAGACTTGTTTGCCGTGCTTACCTTGACAGGCTTGGTCGCTTGGCCAGAGGTTCACATGTGGAAGGAATAAGTTGGTTCAAAGTTTGATTAGGGTGAGATAGGGGGATCTACCTCCATAATAGCCTATAGTGCTGTACGTACCGGCAGTCAACGATCTTTGCCGCGCTTGTACTTCAGGTACTCAACCAACTGGATACATCGGAAAGAAGTCACATGGCGTTCTTTAGATCCCATATCGGTCGGATGGAAAAAAGCATGTGGACTTGGGCATCGCAGAGATACCGTTGCCGTTGGGCTTTGGCAGATGGGAAAGTTAAGCGTCCGCATCGAATTTTGGTGACTTGTTTCTTGCACGGACGATCATCTCCCTGTTTGACAAGGAATTTACTTTTTGGGAAAACCCTAGTTGTTCTGGGGTAACATTTCCGGTTAACCCTGACACCGGCACCTGCCGAGAACTTAACATGTGAAGGCTTGCCTCGGTAGCAGAAATTTCCTTGTTCGGCAGATGGTACTTGAAGCTTGTTGTTATTATTCTTATCCAGTAGCAAAATCATGGATGTAAGGTACGGTAAGTCTCCACTGCCTGACACTCTGATTTTTGTCAACCAATACCCTTCTTGTCAAAGTAATCTACAAAGAATAAAAAAATGAAGGTTGTTCTGACTCTTGTTTCCTTTGCAAGCCTCGTAACCCCGTTTCCGTGGGTTGCCAATCAGCCTGGACTCAAAAACCATCATCTCCTTGCTCGTCAGCAGGTTGGTTCTAGCTCTTTATTTCATTGAATGAAACTGATAAGATCCTTTTGCCTGACTTTATTATTAGAGCGGAGGTGGCCAGCCTGGAGGACCCGAAACTTGCCCCTTCAATACAAACCACGAGGGCGCAGCGCCCATAACTGACACCTTGTGAGTACTCCAATCTTGCTTTCCTGTGTTTCGCTACTGTAGTAAAATTTTTCTGCGAAATCTCCTCGCAGTTTTGATGTTTTCCCTTCAAAAGACGATTTCTGTCAGCGAACCGGGATTCACGGGCTTTGACTTATTTTTTGACTTTCTGGGAATATAGCCCTTACAATGGAGCAAAGGGAGGCGTCCCAGGAAAGGGAGTCGGAGGCTATCAAGTTCCAGCTCCCGGCGACGACGCGCACCAATTCATTGCGCCCACCGATGAGGATATTAGAGGTCCTTGTCCAGGTTTGAATGCTGCCGCTAATCGTAAGAACTCACTGAGCCGGGCTGTAGTGACTGTCAAAGCTAACGGCCATGGACAGATGGGTTTCTTTCTCGCGATGGCATCACCAACTATACGGAGGTAGTTGATGCGGTGCAGAATGTCTACAATATGGGATACGACCTGGCAAACTTTTTGGCAGTCTTTTCGATTTATATCGCTGACGGCGATTGGACCACGACGAAGCTTTCCATCGGATGTGACGCAACAACTCGCACATCAGTCAGCCCTACCTTGACTGGTAGCGAACCTGGCCTTGATGGTCATAATAAGTTTGAAGCTGATACCTCCTTAACGCGAGACGATTACTTCCTCGGCGATGGAGATAATTTCGATTTCAACGGTACATTGTTTGGTATGATGGCGAATACGACAAACGGTGTTTTTGACCTAGACGGTCTTGCGTTGTTCCGATTTCAACGCTACCAACAGAGCAGACGTGATAATCCACAGTTGTAAGCATCATTAAGTAGTATCCATCAGAAATTGAGGGTCTCACCGGCGAACAGGTTTTTCGGTCCCCTTGGACTCTTCACGCATGGCGCTGCATCTTTCGTCTACGAGCTCTTCCCTTCTGGCACGGAAGGTTATGCGCCCAACCTCAACAACACAGCCACTTTGTAAGTTGTTGCATCCTGAAGTTTCCCGCAAAGCACTCTGCTTCTTACACGGCTTGTAGTTTTGGAGCCGAGCAGAGCCCTGATGGAACTTGGGTACACATTCCTGAGCGCATTCCTGATAATTGGACATCGCGCGCCACACCATACACTCTCTTGGATGTTGCCACACAAATATTCGAGATGTATAGCATGTACCCAGTCGGAATTGGCGGAAGTGTCAATGGCACTTTCGTCGGTATTGATTTCCCGCCTTACGTTCAAGGTGGTAATCTGACGGCAGCAAAGCCATCTGACCTTGCTTGTTTGCTCTACCAGTTCGTTGCAGGACCAATCCCGTCTAGCCTGAACGGCTTTGTCGAGCCCAGCGTGCAAGCGCTCCAAGCTGCGCTTACGGCTATCGGTGGCGAGGCTTTTACCAATCTTGGATGTCCTATTCCTGTCACGAAATAGAAGACTCTCTGCTTTTGAAACCAACCGTTGCCTCGATTCCACTGCACAATGCTCATTCTTCTGGTTCTTGAATTTGACATTCTTGGCATATCATGTTGAAGAATCCAGCGCGTGTCTCAATCTTGAGGAGGTGGTTGATCTGCAACGTCATATGTTGATCTTCAAATTCATATATCTTCGATATTTTCGTTGTGAAAATGCAAAAGCACGTCTTCCCCCCCGAAAAAGACAAGACGTTTTGTCCTTGAGTCTTCATTTAGTGCTTCAGAGGAAAACCCCGTGACTTGTAGGAAAGACTAGATCGTTCAATAGGCTCGGGAGCGGTCTTTCATTTGCAAGTGTAGCCGGTTCGTCTTGGGGCGGGGGCTTCTCTGAAAGGTCGGCTGCATCTATGAAGGGTCAAGGCATGAGGACAAAGGTAATTCTTACAAGACGTCCCGCTAATCGAGATCTTAGTTACAAGATCTCGCTGTACTGTACCTTGCGTACGGGAACCCGCGTTATGCTGATGATGGTATAGTAGTAACTCGAGTGACTGCAGTTCTCAGGCGAATGCACCTCAAGAACCCATGAAATCTTTTCTTCCATGGCGAGACTAACGGAGACTGATTCCTATACGCACGAGAAATATCTTTCTAACCATCCAGTAGAGTAATGACTTGTGAGTGGCGTTTTATTTGAGCAAGGTCTCGAGGTGACTGGCGCTTGTTGTTGCGTATGTCCTGGCTTGCTCCCCTGGCAAGCAACGCTTTCACCATATCGGAATGGCCATGCCAGCTGGCTTCTGCGAGCGCTGTCCATCCATCTGTATTCACAACATCAACGGTGGCCTTCCCTTGATCCAGAAGAAGTATGACAGCTGGGAGGTGGCCGCTTTGAGCGGCCCGCAAGAGGGGCGTGTAGTCGTGGGAGTCACGAGAATTAGCGTCAGCACCGTGTTCAAGCAGATGGCGCGTTATTTCAGTTTGCCGATGATGGCCAGCCTCTGCTAATGCAGTCCAACCATCCTTGTTTGCGGCATTGACTTCAGTACGATCACTTTCTAGGAGAACACGCACAACAGCTGGGTGGCGTCCTTGTGCCGCGAGGTTCAGAGGTGTATAAAGTCGATCATTGCGGCAATTGGGATCTGCACCACAATCCAATAAGAGCTTAGCCATTGTGGCATTGCCACGCGCGCTGACTTCATGTAGCGGATGCCACGCATGCGAATTGAAGGCATTCACGTTAGCACCTGCATGGACGAGGAGCTCAGCAATCTCATAATGAGCATATTGGCAGGCCCGACAGAGCGATGTCGCACGCCAAAGATCCTGAACCTCGATATTTGCACCCAAATGGAGTAATTCCTGGACGGTGTCGATGCGATTGGCAATAACTGCCCAGAAAAGAGCTGTTCTCCCTTCCTGGTCTGAGTCCTCAATGTTGAATGCGTCGTCATGATCCATTAAGCATTGTATGACCCGTATATAGCCCCTCTCAGCCGCCCGCATGAGAGCGGTTTTGCCGTCTTCTCCAGTTCGTGTCCCAGTCGCAGCGCCACGGGCAAGCAGCAACTCAACAACGCTGACATATCCGTGCTCGCATGCTTCAGCCAGTGGTGTCCAATGGATGCGGCTATTGAGGACGTTTACATTGCCACCCCGATCAAGAATGTCTTCGACTAGGGACGGGTGACCATGCTTGGCGGCCTGATGGAGTGGAGCATAACCGGCCAAGTTGTGTCGCTCTATCTGAGCCCCGCGTCGTAGGAGCATTAGCCCCATCCCGACGTGGCCATTGTTGCAGCATCCAGCTAGAGCTGTATCGCCGTGTATGGTAGTTGCCTCGATGTCAGCACCATGGTCGAGGAGTAGCTCGCCCACTCGCGTGTGACCCTGCCAGCCAGCGATCACTAGCGCGGTTTCGTTGATGTGGTCAACTTGATGCACATCTGCGCCTCGTGCGAGGAGGAGCTGGGCGATCTCTACGTGACCTTGTCTGGCTGCTTCTAATAGCGGGGTTCGATTCAATCTGCCAATGGTTTCCTTATCAGCATCCTGGTCTAGCAGCGTGCAGACAGCTTCGACATCGCCTTGCTCGGTGAAGTGAAAGAGCGCCGAGCATCCTTCATTATCCTTTGTTTCGATATGAGCACCATGAGTGACGGTCCACTCCAGAAGAGTCGAAGGACTGCATAGATCCCGAGGAGTGTGCCCTTGAGCGTCTTTGGCCGACACGTCGGCCCCTTTTGCAATTAACGCCCGTACAACGGTATCTGATCCGGATTCCACACCGCAATGGAGAGGGATCCTGCCCTCGTCATCATCAGGATTGATTCTTGCACCGTTGCGGATCAGATACGCTACCAAGTCCGCATCGCCGACACTGGCTGCAAAGTGAAGTGCGGTCTGACCAGAATCAGTGGAAGCAAAGATAGCTGAGGGATCTTCCCGCAAAGCGCGCCGTAGCGTCGCAATATTCCGCTCACTCGCCGCCTCAAGTACTACAAGGCGCGGGTCATAGTCCTTAGGCTGCGAAATCGCCTCCATTGGGTGAGGTACTAAAGACCTGGGAGCTCGGTTGACCTTGGCCAGATCAGCAAGTATGCCCCGTGTCTTATCACGTTGAGCGGTGATTAACTTTGTGAGGTATTGGGTGTGAATCTCTTGATTGACGTTTAGAAGAGCTCGATTCTCGGCGAGGTTGGTCATGATGCCCTTGGAATTTCCATCAAGGCGGTCGATCTTGTCATTCAATGACATTAAGATGCGCGTGTTCAACTGTGTACGATAAGCCTGCAATCGGGCGGCGGTTTCGTCAATCTCGCTTTTAAGCCACACTGACTTGAGTGCCTGCCGTAGGCTCTTCCAGCTACGGTACTCATCACCAGGCTCAAGAGTTCTGAGTCGTTTGATCAGCACGTTCGCGATCTGATTTGAAGACTCGCATAGCCGACGGAGAGACTCATCGTCGTCAGTCGTGGTTTTATCCTTTTCAGCTCTGTACCAAAATTCGAGTAGCTTATTATTCACATTTTGCAGGTCTGTGGTCACCGCTTTAGTTTCCCGATGCTCTGGCAGAGCGCCGTGTCTATAGATTTCATGGCTCTTTGACACGATTTTCCACGAGATTTCCACTAGTTGAGCAACGTTGGTTGCCAAGCCGATCGCAGTCACCGGATCCATGGGATATCGGACCAATGTGTTCGAACTATATCTTTGCAGTCGACAAGGTCTGATCAGAAAATGAGGTTCTATCAATCCTTCACATGAGCTAGATAGAGTTCGACGACTAAAGAACGATGTGGTTTGCAAGACTTGCGACGGAGATGGATCATTGACACAGACCTAGACCAGGATAACTTGCAGGTCAGTGCTCAAGGTAATTCACCCAACCTTGAGTTCCTTCATCCATTCAGAGAATTGCCTTTCGATGATCAATAAACCACTGATACCGCAGGTAAAGCCATAGATAGTGAAACCTTGGATAGTGCGGATAACGCGGGCGAGATGAATGCTACCTGAGTTGCATGGTGTATGGATGTAAGAGAAATATGTTCGTTTTGCTAAGGTTGATGCAGAGGACGCAGCAATTGGCTGGTGAGACAGTACAGTAGAGTATCGGGGCGCTGACGCAACGATCCCGCGCCCAATCTTCCGACTTCAATGACTAAGCAGGAGATGAGCACCAGCACCGTCTCACCGTCTCACCGTGTCTCCGTCTGCTTCGTTCTCCAGCACCAGCCACCGCCAAGCCGCCCACGCCGCCCTACATCCTAGCGGTCTCTATGAACACGCGATGGATCCGCTGGTTCATGTCAGGAACGCTCTCCCACCCTCCGGTGTAAGCGAAGAAATACGGGTGCAGCTGCAATACCCCTGTCCGCCTTGAAAAATCTTCCGCATGTTTCGCAGTCCATTTCTAGCCAGACGTTCGCCGTGAGTAACGCCCCGCCTCTCAGAGTAAGATGCACCTACTCAATGACCTCCTAGCTAATACAGCCGAATTCTCTTCAGAGGAGCCCACCGTCTCTGTCAATGCTAGTCAGGAGGATCTCGACCTAATATGGAACTGGAATTCTTCTGTACCGGACCCAGTCCATGGTTGTGTCCACAGCTTGATCGCAGAGATAGCTGGAATTCAGCCTTCAGCGCTGGCAGTAGATGCCTGGGATGGCCAATTGACCTATCTTGAGCTAGATGCTCTAGCGAATCGGGTCGCTCAGCAACTTATTGATCTGGGCATTACTCCGAAGTCGAACGTCCCCATCTGTTTTGAGAAGACGAGATGGACTCCTGTTGCAATGCTAGGCGTCATAAAGTCAGGATGTGCTGCCATTGCCCTCGATCCTGCTCAACCAGATGCTAGGCTACGATCCGTTGTTCAGCAGGCGCAGCCGGGAGTAATCATCTCATCCACCGCTAATTACGAGAGGGCTTCGCTTCTGGCGGACGTGCCAGTATTCAAACTTGACGAAACATTGCTTCATCTCCCAGAGCACTCATCCCGACTCCCTGTGGTCTCGCCTTTAGACACGGCTTATATTTCCTTCACATCTGGCACCACGGGCCTGCCCAAAGGAGCCTGCATCAGCCATGCCAATGTAAGGAGCGCTGTTGAATACCAAGGAAAGAAGCTCGGCTTTTGCTGCGAGTCGCGCGTCTTGGACTTTGCACCATACTCCTTTGACGTAGCGTGGAGTAACTTCTTGCACACCATATGCGCCGGTGGCTGTATCTGTATCGCATCAGAACAAGACATGATGAACGATCTTTCTTCAACAATACAGGTATTCAACGCGTCCTTGATCAACGTCACCCCAACAGTTCTACGGACTATCAGTCCGATCCCGTCCACTCTTCGCACAGTGCTCCTGAGCGGTGAAATGCCTTACCGCGAAAACTTGATCTGGGCTAGGCATGTGAGGCTTCTGAATACTTATGGACCGACTGAATGCACTTTTAAATGTGCTTTCTCACTACTTCCTTCTACAAAAGACGAGCGCCCGGATATCGGTGTAGGAGTTGGCTTTGGTACCTGGATCGTTCATCCACACGATACCGACAAACTCGTTTCGAGGGGAGCTGTAGGGGAGCTGTATCTAGAAGGGCCACTTGTTGGCCAAGGTTACTTATCCAATCCAGAACAGACATCCACAGCATTTATCCACGATCCTCCTTGGCTATTGACCGGCAGCAGTAAGTTCGCTGGTAGGCGAGGCAGACTTTACAAGACTAGGGACCTTGTAAAGTATAAAACAGATGGGAAGCTCCTTTTCATTGGCCGGAAAGATGCGTCGCAACTCAAGATCAGGGGTCAACGAGTCGAGATCGGTGATGTCGAATATCATGCGCGCGCCTGCTTGGATGATGAGCTCCCGATTATCGCAGATGTCGTCCATCCTGCCGGCAATGGAAGCCCCTCGCTCGTGCTGTTCGTAAACGTAAAAGAACACGAGAGGGAACGAGCCAAGCCGCTAATAGACGGTCTTTCGCAGAAGCTTTCTAAAGTGTTACCGAGCTTCATGGTCCCTAGTTTTTACCTTCCTGTCGAAGAGATCCCGCTTGCTGCCACTGGTAAGGTAGATCGACGGCGACTTCGAGAGATTGGGAATGGTCTTTCTCGGGAAGATCTGAACAGCTTACAGTCGTCGATCATGACCAGTGCCGAGTATCGCAAACCCTCCAACGAGATCGAACATCATCTTCGGCAGCTCTGGGCACGAGTATTGGATTTGAGTCCCGCTCGTATCAGCACAACAGATAGTTTCTTCCGGTTAGGAGGCGACTCAGTAGCTGCTGTATGTTTGGTTGCAGCAGCGCGCGAGAAGAGCCTAATGCTTACGGCGGCAGATATCTTCAGAACACCACAGCTGAGCGACCTGGCCAATATCACTAGAGCTCAGGCTAAATCACAGCATGACGAAGCTCCTGCGCCATTTTCCCTGTTGAATGGAAAGAAAGAGAAGCTCGCAGTATGCCAAGAAGCTGCAAGGCTTTGCGGCGTTGAAATCACTGAGATCGAGGACGTATATCCCTGCACTCCGCTTCAGCAAGGAATGCTTGCAATGACTTCCAGAAGGGCAGGAGACTACATATCAAAGGTAGTCTTCCGGTTGCCTCATGAACTTGATGTTGGAAAGTTCCAAAAGGCTTGGGAAGCCACGGTCAAGCAGATATCCATCCTTCGTACTCGCATCATTGAACTCTCGCGAAATGGTCTTGTGAACGTGGTTCTGAGCTCTCCAGTAACATTACATGCACACTTTCCTGATGGCGCTTCACTGAGTCAAAGAGGAGGAATGGGCCTCGGAACACCGCTATGTCGAGCAGGTCTTCTCAATGGTGATCGACGTCTATTCTATTTGGAAATGCATCATGCTATCCATGACGGCTGGTGTACGATGCTCATCCTGGATACTATTGCGCAAGCTTATCGTGCTGAACAGACAACGTTTTGGCCTCTTGTATCCTTCCAATCGTTCATTAGATATTCAATGGCCATAGATGTGCCCAAAGCTACAGAATTCTGGGAAAGGCAATTGTCAGGGTTACGGGCAACAGTCTTCCCATCTCCAAGTTCCAATGGTGGAATTAACATGGATTTCTATCACCCAATTTCCGGACTACAATGGCCATCCACGAACATTACTGCCTCATCAATTATAAGATCAGCAACTGCAATGCTATTAGCATTGTACACCAATTCGGACGATGTCAAATTTGGGACAACTATAAGCGGTAGACAAGCGTCTGTCACTGGTATAGAGCGAATGGCGGGGCCCACCATCGCGACAGTACCAGTACGAATTAAATTCGGATGGGACCAGACCGTAGAAGATTTACACGAACAAATACAAAGCCAAGCATTAGAAATGACAGACTTCGAGCAATTTGGCCTACAAAGAATCCAGCACATCACTCAAGATACCCAGGAAGCCAGTCAGTTTCAGCTCTTACTCGTTGTTCAGCCTGCTGTACAGGGATCCAGCCAACAGCAAGGAGGCCTTTTCTCTCGGCGTTGTACAGATTCGGGAGATGACCTTATACTCGAGCAGACAAAAAGTATGGGCATGTTCAACTCCTATGCAATGATGATTATCTGCGAATTGGAAGAATCAGGTCTCAAGCTTAGAATAAATTTCGATTCCGGAGCAATTCAAGACATACAGGTTCGACGTATTGCTCACCAGCTGGAGCTTTTACTGAGGCAGTTTTGTACTGAAGAAGGCAGAAATATGAAATTGTGTCATGTTTCAGCTCTCAGTGAGCAAGACCTTGTAGAGATTTCGGAGTGGAATAGACATATTCCTCGACCGACCTTGAATCCTGTCATCGACTGGATCGACACCAAATCGCTCGCTCAACCAGACGTTCTTGCCGTCTCGGCTTGGGATATGAAAATTACCTATTACCAATTGGGACGCTTATCAACATCTCTCGCGGCTAAGATGCGAGACAAAGGTGTTGGCACTGGGAGCATCATTCCATTGGTCTTTGAAAAGTCAGCCTGGATGACAGTCTCAATACTAGCGATCCTCAAAGCCGGGGCCACAGCACTGCCGATGTCTGTATCCGCTTCTATTCATCGTGCTCATAAGGTTCTCCATGCCCTAGGACCTAAGCTAGTCATAACATCAAGCATACCCGAGTCGTCCGCATTTTATGGGTTCGTACCAGTCTTCCACATCTCTGAACTTGTCGAACCAGATAGAGTAGATGGCACCGAGAAGACCCGGTTAGCCCAGCCAGTTTCGGCCGACCCTGCTATAATTATTTTCACTTCTGGGTCGACTGGTACTCCGAAAAGCATTTCCTGGAGTCACGCAAGTTTATCAAGCAATGTCCATGCAGCTGTATCGGCTTTCAAGATCACTACTGGTAGTAGAGTGTTCCAGTTCTCAGCATATGATTTTGATGTGAGCAGCTTGGAGGCCCTTGCGACGCTAGTCGCTGGTGGCTGCTTGTGCGTTCCATCAGAGGATCACAGGTCTGACCACCTAGCTGAAGCCATTCATGAGATGCAGGCCAATTGGATTTGTCTTACACCGTCAGTTGCCAACACGATCCTTCCCAAAGATGTCCCCTCATTGAAAACTCTGGTATTCACAGGCGAAAAGCTACTACAAGATCCTGCAACCAGATGGACAAGCACTCTCCACCATTTGTACAATTGGTACGGACCAGCAGAAGCATCTTGTGCGACCGTGTGCACAGTCGAAGACGAGACTTGGAAGCCAGGGATGATTGGTCGCAGCATATACGGCTCGAGTTGGCTCGTTGATCCGAAAGATCACAACTTTCTGGCCCCTATTGGTACGATTGCAGAACTCTGCATTGAGGGTCCAATTCTTGCAAATGGTTATATTGGTGGCGACAGCCAGACATCACCGGAAAACCCTTTCATCTTCCCACGCTGGCTTCATCACGGTCGCGATGTGATATCAGGACGAAATAGGCCAATATATAAAACTGGGGATCTTGTGAAGTACGATTCTAAAGGTAGCATAATTTTCATTGGACGTAGTGATGACTTCCAAAGAAAATTACGTGGGCAGAGAGTCGAACTGAGCGAAATTGAGCACCAAGTTCAATGCTTCTTATCGAAGACAACCGATACAACAATAGTAGCAGAGATCTTCCGGCCGCAGAAAAGCGAAAATGAAGTTTTAACTCTCTTCGTCAGCCCCCCTGCTGTTTTAGCTGGCTCTGCAAAGGAACTTGATCACTTTATGAAACGAATATTCCCGGTGGACGATCTTGAAAGAAGCCTTTCCGATGTCTTACCACCGTACATGATTCCCAAGCTCTATATTCCGATTCTAAAAATCCCAACAGGTTACACCGGAAAAATTGACAGGCAGCGCCTACGGCAGATTGGAAGCTCGCTGACGCTTGACCAGCTGGCAAAGATACAACCATCTCGTCGTGAGCTGAGAAAACCCTCCACTTACATGGAGAAAGTATTACAAAACCTTTGGGCAGAAATAATCGGGATCGAGAGAGATACTATACATGCTGGCGACAACTTCCTGCGCCTAGGAGGCGACTCAATCAGCGCGATGCGTCTTGTTGCGTCAGCCTATGCCCAAGGGCTTTCGCTGACCGTGGCGCAAGTATTCCAGACCCCACAACTAGATAAATTGGCTGAAGTAGTTAAGCAAGACGTCAACTCTCCCCAGCAAGGAGTGCCTCCTTTCACACTTCTCGACCTGAACATTGCTCATACTGAAGCTCGATTGTATGCAGCCGAAGTTTGCCAGGTTCCACATTCTCACGTTATCGACATGTATCCTTGCACGGCTCTTCAAGAAGGTCTCCTCGCAATGACTGTGAGGAGGCCGGGCCAATATGTATCACGAAGTGTCCTCGAGCTTCAGACTGGTGTGGATCCTGAACGGCTAGAAAAGGCATGGCGAGCTACGACCGAGAAACTGACCATCCTGAGAACTCGAATCATTGACTACCCTGGTCGGGGATTGTTCCAGGTCATTCTCGTCAATGTTTCATGGCGGACTGGCGACAACGTAGACGCGTATTTGAAAGAGGATGAGCGCGAGGAGATGGGACTAGGTACGGATCTTTGCCGTGCTGCTATTATCGACAATAGGTTCATCCTGACAATTCATCACTGCATTTACGACGGAAGCTTGTTGAGGATGATGTTGGATGAGTTGGAGTCGAAGTACCTCGAACAAGGAGGCATGAATGTCACGCCTTTCCAGAATTTTATTCAGTATTCAACGAATGTTGACCCGGAAGCGGCATCAAAGTTCTGGAAGCAACAAATTCCAAACTTGGAATTTAGGCAGTTTCCAGTCGTTCCCTCTCCAACTTATGATCCACAAGCGAATGAAGATCTGTCGCACGGTATATCATTAGATTGGCCGTCTTCGGGGATGACACCGTCGACAATCATACGCTCCACTTGGGCCGTTCTTTCTGCTCAATACACAGATTCCGGCGATGTTATATTCGGTGCCACTGTCAGCGGGCGTCAAGCAGACATGAAAGGTATCGAGGACTGCGTCGGTCCTACCATATCTACGGTGCCCGTGGCCGTCTCAATCGATTGGGACGAGACAATTAGAAATTTTCAGAAACGTATTCAGCATCAATCGGTGAGCATGATGTCATATGAACACTACGGTTTGTCGAATATTCAACGTGCTATCGGAGACCCGGGAAGTGGCCTTTTCCAGACGTTACTCGTCGTACAACCAGTGGCTCAAGGCAAAAGCTTACAAGAGGATAGCTTACTATTCAAGGCCCGAAGTTTCTCCTCGAATATTGATACGCGAGGCACTGATCCTTTCAACACGTATGCTTTGATGCTGATATGTGAGCTAAAGACTTCAGGCCTGCAGCTGCACATCAGTTTTGACAACAGGCTTGTCCAAAGTGGGCAGATTCAACGAATAGCGCACCAATTCGAGACTGTTCTTCATCAGATGTGCATAGCAGATGCTGAGAGCAGGAAGCTTGGCGATATTTGCACTGCCAGCGACATTGACCTCAGCTTTTTCTGGAGCGAGAATGCAGAGCCTTATCGGGCTCCTCAGATGTGTGCGCATGACCAAGTTGCCTCTGCAGCCAGGAAAACTCCGGAATCGATAGCAGTGGATGCATGGGACGGGAAATTCTCGTATCGAGAGGTTGACGAGCTTTCTGATATCTTCTGTCAGAATCTGATTAGCCTGGGTGTGACGCGAGGTTCGATCATCGCTTTGTGCCTGGAAAAGTCAAAATGGACCCCCATTGCACAGCTGGCGGTGCTCAAAGCAGGAGGCGTATGCTTATTACAGTCAGTGCATATGCCAGAGCGCCGAATGAGTAGCATCTTCAGCAGCGTTGGTCCTCACCTCGCAGTAGCCTCAGAGATGCGTTCGAAGATTGTGACCAAATACATTCGTTGCTTCACGATAAGTCGGCTCATGGAAAGGCCGATTGAGGATAGCATTCGCACGAGCCTACCAGAAATGTCTATAAATGACCCAGCCGCGATATTGGTCTCATCTGGTAGCACAGGCGAACCGAAAAGGATTTTATGGACTCATAGAACTCTTGCAGCTAATATGAACGCGCACAAAGAAGTTGCTGCGCTGAGTACATCATCAAGGACCTTCCAGTTTACATCACATGACTTCGATGCCTGTACTATTGAGACGATGTCTACACTTGCAAACAGCGCTTGTCTGTGTATTCCGTCCGAGTCTGAGAGGTTCGACGGAGTGACGGCTGCCATCAACCGTTTTGACTGCAATCTTGCATGTCTTACCCCGTCAACTGCAAAACTTCTCAGCCCTCAGGAAGTTCCTAGCCTGTCCACGCTTTTTTTGGGTGGAGAGAACCTCGTGCAAGAGGAAGTCGACCGGTGGAGAGGCAGAAGTCGCATCCTCAACTGGTATGGTCCGTGTGAATGTTCTGCAGCGGCATTCTGCGCTGCTGACGAAGAAGGGTGGCACAACGGTATGATTGGACGATCTAACTCCAGTCCGTCAACTTTTTGCTGGCTTGTCAATCCTAAAAACCATAACAAACTTGTTCCATTTGGTGCGATAGGCGAAATCGCACTCGAAGGGCCGGCATGCGCTGAAAAATATCAAGGCAATCCAGAATTAAGCAATCGCTCTTTCTGCAAAGATCCGGATTTTCTCTTGTGCGGACGACGCGAAGGATCTCCCGGCAGGCACGGCCAGATTTATCGCACCGGCGACCTAGCCAGATACGATTCAAGTGGCAGACTCATCTTCTTGGGGAGGAAAGACGCATTATTCAAGGTTCGAGGCCAGCTTGTTGCGCCTGAGGAAGTGGAGTTTCATGTACGGCGCCTCTCGAGAAGAGCGAACATTGATGTGGTGGCTGAACTCATAGTCCCCAAGGATGGCAACAACGCATGTCTCGTGGCTTTCATTAGTTTTGCCGAGGCGGAAACGGCGTCACAAGATGAGTTCGAAAGTCTGACAGCTGGGATGAATGAGGGACTCAAGGCGTCTTTACCTGCATTTGCTATTCCTTCCTACTACATACCAGTTGCCAGCATTCCGATGACCTCGACAGGCAAGAAGGACCGAATCCGCCTCCGAGAGATTGGAGCTTCATTTCAACCGCAGCAACAGGGGACCGACGGGAAACGAGAGCCTGCGACTACGGCTGAGAGAACATTACGGGAACTGTGGTCTTGTATCCTTCGAGTGGACGCCGAGAAAATCTCAACGAGTGATAGCTTTCTTCGACTGGGTGACTCAATTCAGGCCATGCGTTTGGTGGGCGCAGCTCGGCAGCAAGGCCTGTCGCTGAAGGTGGCCGATATTTTTCAATTCCCAAAACTCAAGAATATGGCGAAATTACTAAGGAATCAAGATGAGGTAGATGAGGAGTCGTCTAAATCTTTCTTACTCCTCAATCCGAAAGTCAACGTCGATCAAGCACGTCAGCATGCAGCATCCCTTTGCAACGTCGAGAAGGATACTATCGAAGACCTATATCCTTGTACACCGCTACAAGAGGGCCTATTGGCCTTGACTGGGATGCGGAAGGACGATTATGTCGGTCACAACATGCTAAAACTGGCTTCCACCGTGGACGTTAGACGACTGAAAGAGGCTTGGGAAAAAGTTGTTTCGGTCATCCCAATCCTGCGAACCCGCATCATTGACCTACCTGCTCAAGGCCTAGTCCAAGCAGTCATTCGACACATCTCATGTTGGATGGAAGCTGAAAGTATTGAAGATTATCTGAGCAAACAAGAGGAGCTTCCGATGGTACTTGGGTCTCCTCTCATGAGGTGCGGCCTTTTCCTAGACCCCGAAAGTGGACCTGGAGGCGAACGCTCCCATGTTTTTGCATTGACGCTGCATCATTCGATATACGATGGACTTACTACACCCATTATATTTGAGGTGCTGGAACGTTATTACAATGGTGAAACACCTCTCCGCCTCTTCCCTTTCCGATCATTCATTGAATATGTCAGCAGTCAACATTGGGATGCAGAAGGCGAATTTTGGAAAGCTCAGTTCGATGGCTTGGAAACAACTCAATTCCCAGCTTTGCCCTCTAGCTCGTTCAAACCGAAAGCAGACTCGTCCTATACTCATATGGTAGACGGGATAACGTGGCGAACGGACGACTCTACACCCTCAACAGTAGTTCGGGGGGCCTGGGCCATACTATGTTCACGGTACACAAATCTCTCGGATACAGTATTTGGAACAATTGTCTCGGGCCGTAAGGCTCCCACTGTAGGGATCGAACGAATTGCTGGTCCGACTATATCTGCTCTGCCAATCCGAGTCAATATTGACAATGGAAGAAACATCGTCCAGTTTCTACAAGCTCTACAGGACCAGGCGACCAAGATGATATCATACGAGCAAACAGGGCTGTCGAAGATAAGTCGATGCAGTGAGGAAGCGAAAACTGCGTGCCAGTTCCAGACAATGTTGGTCGTGCAGCCGGAGCAACCAGACATGATGGACAGTGGATTATTTGTTTCTGAGGTTGGCCCAAGTAAGCGCCACAAGGAAGAACACCGCTTTCATGCCTTTAACACATATGCGCTGCTGGCTGTGTGCACAGTTCAAGCGGGGCAATTGAAGTTAGAGCTTAGCTTCGACTCTAAGGTGATCGGCCAAGCTACCATACAGAAATTGGTGCAGCATTTCGAGCAGCTGTTGAGGAACCTCTGTTCTCGGGACCTTGACACAGTATGCCTTCGCGACGTCAGCATGATGACACACCAGGACCTCGATCAAGTGTGGAAGTGGAATGCCAGATTGCCTAAAAGTATTGAAGTTTGTGCGCATGACATGATCACCAATATTGCTCAAGCTCATCCCGATGCAGTGGCGATCTCTGCCTGGGATGGTGAACTCACTTACAGCCAACTAGATGAACTTTCAAGTGCCATTGCTCATCGGTTGATCGGATATGGTGTTGATCGGAACATGATCGTTCCGTTATGTTTCGAAAAATCACTCTGGATGCCTGTCGCTTTTCTGAGCGTAATGAAAGCTGGTGGCGCCGGGCTCTTTCTGGATCCGACTCTTCCGATATCCCGTCTTGAGGCCACATTGGACCAAGTCGAGCCCCGAATTATCCTATCTTCTCCCTCCAATAAACGATTGTCCTCAAGACTGGTCGCAAATGTCTTGCTGTTAGGTGCAGAGACGGACCTCTTGCGTAGTTGCAACGCTGCAGTTACTGACAAGCGTGAAGACCCCCTACCCAATGTCGGATCTGCCGATCTCTTGTTCGCTATTTTCACTTCTGGAAGCACAGGATCCCCTAAGGGCTGCTTGTTACAACATCGGAACTTCAGCAGTGCCGTATCACATCAGCGCGACGTTCTCCAATTGGATAGAAGTTCGCGCATGTACGACTTCTCATCTTACGCGTTTGATGCAGCCCACTGGAGTGCTTTACATGTTCTTTGTGCCGGCGGGACCTTGTGCATTCCCAGTGAAGAAGAGCGGAAAAATAACTTAACTGACAGCATTCGAAGATTTCGGACCACCAGCATTTTTCTGACGCCCGCTACTGCGCGACTCATTGACCCTACCAGAATACCAACGCTTCAGAGTGTCTACCTTGGTGGTGAAGAAGTGAAAACAGATGACCTTGCTCCCTGGGTCTCATCTGCCAATGTCGCTGTAGTATACGGGCCAACGGAGTGCTCCGCAATGGCGACGTATTGGAGCGTTCCAAGCACATTACCCCGTCAGCTGTCCATAGGCACTGGAGTAGGAGTCTTAACTTGGGTAATAGACCCACTGTCAAATACGCGATTATGCCCTATAGGTACCATCGGAGAGCTTTGTTTAGAGGGACCGCTTGTGGGTGCAGGGTATCTACATGACGAAGAAAAGACAGAGTCAGCTTTCCTAGAGAACCCAACCTGGCTGATGGAAGGTTCTCCTGATGGTGCACTTCCTGGAAGGGGCGGCCGTGTGTACAGGACGGGCGACCTCGTAAAATACAATCCGGCCGATGGCACATTGCTCTTCCTCGGAAGAAAAGACAGACAGACCAAGCTTCGAGGGCAGAGGGTCGAACTTTCCGAAGTAGAGCACCATGTTCAACAATGCCTAGGACGTACGCACTCAGTGCCAACTATGATCGCCGACATTGTTGTCCCAAAAGCGACGGAGAAGGATACCCTTGTTGTCTTTATACAGCATGAGTCACAGTCGACTACTCAGTTGGACGAGCTTGTGAACCATCTTCAAATTGCCTTGCCAGAAAGACTTCCTTTATCCATGGTGCCGAGTGCTTATATACCGATTGAAGCTGTCCCATTAACCGCGAGTGGAAAAATCGACAGAAGACACCTACGGCAAATAGGCGCAGATCTGACAATTGAACAACTGGCTGGTGCAACTGAAGCTGCGGCAGAGGTGCCAGTGTCCACAGATGCAGAACACTGCCTGCGACAGTTATGGGCAGTAGTGCTAGGTCTTCCTATCGAAACCATCGGCGCCAACAGCGGTTTTCTACGCTTGGGTGGTGATTCCATCGCTGCCATGCGGTTAGCTGCTCTAGCTCGTAGTCAAAGTATTGACCTAACAGTTCAACATATTCTGCGTTCGCCGCGACTTTCCGAAATGGCAAAAGCAATCACATCCCGATCTCGACCCTCCGACACTTTGGTGGAGGAAGAAACGGTGGAGCCGTTCTCGTTATTACGGATGGCAAATATGAAGGACAAGAGTATTGCACATATATCTAGGCTATGCGGTACACAGGCATCAGACATTGAAGACGCATTCCCTTGTACTGATGTCCAAAAATCACTTCTTTCAGTGACAGCGAAACGGCCTGGGGATTATATTGCAAGACTTCTCTTGGAGCTACGAGACGATCTCGACATTGATCGCCTGAAGCAAGCATGGGAAGACGTCAGCCGATCGACTGCGCCGATTCTTCGCTCTAGGATAGTTGATATTCCCATCGAAGGGTTGATACAGGTACAGCTGGGCGAACAATTAGAATGGCAAACCAGCCCAAGCCTGCAGGCGTATCTCGAATACGATCAAAGAAGACCAATGGGTCTCTCCTCCCGTCTTACTCGACTAGCGATTGTTGAACAATCAGAAACTGGACGACGCTACTGTGTTCTTACTCAACATCACGCAATATATGATGGGCATTCTTTAGATTTGCTTCTTGAAGAAGTCTCGAATTCCTACATGGGCGAGATCAATAAATACCCCGTGGCACCTTTCCAGGCCTTTTTGAAGCACACCGTAAGAACTGATAAGGAAAATGCCAGAGAGTTCTGGCGCCATCAATTCTCAGACTCTGAGGCTGTTCCTTTTCCGATGCTACCTTATCAGGATTATCAACCAAAGGCCGACAGTACGGTGAAGCGCAATATAAATGATATGCGATGGCCCGATCGAGACGTCACAGCGTCAACCGTAATAAGAACAGCTTGGTCGATCTTGTCCGCATGCTATACCGATTCCAAAGATTTAGTCTTCGGGGCGCTGGTAACGGGACGGCAGGCGCCAATAGCGGGCATTGAGCGCATGATCGCGCCTCTCATAAGTGCACTTCCCGTGCGAGTAAAGTTCAACCCAAAAATGACCGTCAACGACCTTCTGGAGAACTTACAGAAACAGTCCATTGACATGATCCCTTATGAGCACACGGTATTGCTTGATGCTTGCCGCACCGATACGAATACCAAAACAAGCGGTCATTTCAATACTCTTCTTGTCGTTCAGCCAGCCGGAGATGGTGCGCACGTGAATCACAGCGGTGGACCATTCCGGACCCATTCCGAACTAAAAGTTTCCACCGATGGACTCGATACCTTCAATCCCCACGCTGTAATGATAATGTGCCAGCTCAGACATACAAGTGATCTATCAATAGAGATAAGCTTTGATTCGAAGGTTGTTGATGTAGTGCAAATGGAACGCATTGCCTCCCAGTTTGAACAAGTTCTCCGTCAAGTATGTACGTCTTCGACTCACTTGGTTGAAGACATTGAGACGGTTAGCACGCAGGACATTACAGAACTTTGGGGCTGGAATTCTTCTGTTCCGAGACCTAACCAAGCATGCGTGCACGATTCGATCAGGGACACCGTATTGCAACAACCTCAGGCGCCAGCCATATGCTCGTGGGACGGAAATCTATCATATGCAGAACTGGATGATCTTTCTGACCGCTTAGCTTCTCAACTGGCTACTCTTGGTGCCGGCCCCGGGACTGTTATCCCCTTGTGCTTCGAAAAGTCACTGTGGATGCCAGTAGCTGCATTAGCAACAATGAAATCGGGTGCGGCTTGTCTAGCAATGGACTCAACCCAGCCAGAAGCACGCCTACGTTCTATAGTCAAACAAGTCAATCCAAGGCTAATTATCTCTTCTGTCGCCAACGAAACACTAGCAACACGGATATCCAATTCCTATGTCGTCGTGGCCGATAAGACAACTCTCCCGTTGCAACCTTGCCAAAGCCCGATCAAGATTCAGTTACCCAAAGTTTCGCCATTAGATATCTTGTATATCGTCTTCACCTCTGGATCGACGGGCACTCCTAAGGGTGTTGTAACGACGCATGAAAACTTCTCATCCGCAGCAATGCATCAGGCAAAAGCCCTACATGTCAAACGGGGAACTCGCGTTTTCGACTTCGTCTCATACAATTTTGACGTTTCCTGGTCCAACACCTTAAATACTTTGATATGCGGCGGATGCCTTTGCATACCATCGGAATGGGAGCGCAAAAATGACATTCCTAGTTCCCTCAACCGTATGAACGCCGATTACGTGTACTTCACACCCTCAGTTGCTCGGTCATTGGACCCATCTGCCATGCCGGGTATTAGAACATTGGCGATGGGAGGCGAGCCGATCCAAAGTGCCGAGGTCGCACGCTGGGCACAAGCAGAGACAATCATTGGGATCTATGGCCCAGCAGAATGCGCGCAAGCTCTTTCAATAGTCCCTCTTGGCCCCAGGACACCCAACAACCATGTTGGCCATTCATTTGGTGCTCTGACATGGCTTGTCCAGCCTGATCGTCCAAATCATCTGGCTGCCATTGGCGCCATTGGAGAGCTCTTAATTGAAGGACCAACTGTTAGTCAGGGTTATTTTGACGACGAGGCCAAAACAGCAGCAGCATTCATGCATGACCCGCCATGGCTCACCCGTGGCTTGGAAGGACATCCAGGCCGGCATGGCAGGCTTTACAAGACAGGGGATCTCCTGAAATACAACACAGACGGGTCCTTGCAATTCATCGGCCGCAAAGACACATTGATCAAGCTACGAGGGCAGCGAATAGAATTGGAAGAAGTTGAACACCATGTCCGAGCAAGTCTGAGGGAGTCCAGCTATTGCGATGGCGTGGCTGCAGAGATTATCATGCCACAAAATAGCGAGCACCCTATCCTTGCCGTGTTCTTAAGTCTCGCGAGAAATGGAAATCGGTCAAATTCAGATATCCGGTCCAGGCTTGGGCGACTTGTGGAGGACCTTGAGGAGAGCCTCTCGGAGCATTTACCGCAGTATATGGTCCCAGGCGCATACATTCCTATTGATAAAATTCCTATGACGACGACCAACAAAACAGACAGACGAGCCTTGCGAGAGTTGGGAGGTTCAAAGACACTGGAGCGTCTTGCTGAACTGCAACCACGAGGTAAAGAGCGCCGCGCACCATCCACGATGATGGAGAAGCGGTTACAAATCTTGTGGTCCGCGGTCCTCGGGATCGAGGCTTCGAGCATTAGTGCTGATAGTAGCTTTCTGAGGATTGGAGGAGAGTCTATTGCAGCTATGCGTTTGGTGGCAGCCGCACGGGACCAACAGCTATTGCTAACCGTCGCTGATATCTTCAAAGCGCCTCGTCTCTCTCAGTTGGCACAGCTAGTGACGGAAGTCACTGGAGAGAAGGAGTCTTCACAGGCATTGCCGCCTTTCTCGTTACTCAAAGTGAGTGATGTAGAAATATTTCTGCAGGAATCTGTGCAACCTTTTCTTGATCAAGACGTGGGAAGTATCAAGAATGTTTTTCCGACGACGGATTTCCAGGAACGCGCGATCCTAGATGCGCTACAAGATCCGCCTAACAGATTTCCGCACTGGATCCTTGACCTGTCTAGCGATATAGACTTCGCGAGGCTTAAGCGGGCATGTGAAGAACTAGTGAAATACTTCGACATCCTTCATACAGTCTTCATACCAGCAGATTACGGCTTTTTGCAAGTACTGATAGCGGATTTTAAGCCGACCTTTGACCTTTTCGAAGTCGATGACGGAACCGCGTCCTCCTTCACGAATACTATCTGCGAGGAAGATCTCAAAAGGGATCGAAAATTGGGCCATTCATTCATTCGTTTCATGGCTATCAAGCATCACTCCGGAAAGCACAGGCTCATTTTCAGGCTATCTCACGCTCAATTTGATGGGTTCAGCTTTGGACTCGTCCTAAAAAGTTTGTCGTCTATTTACAGTGAAGAGAGTCTACCAATACCACCTGCTTTTGGTGAGGTGATCGCTTTCAATGAGACCAAGAAAAATGACAGCATGCAGTATTGGGCTTCAAGGCTGAACGGCTGCCCATTTCCGGAGTCGAGTACCGGCGACCCGACAGGTCAAGCTTATAACACAGGAGATCGCTTGACAATGAAGGAAACCATTGAAATGCCCAGTGTACGATGGTTCGATGGAGTCTCTCCTGCGACAGTTTTCCATGCTGCTTGTGCTCTGGCCCTGTCGCAACAATTTCAACGAGATGAGGTAGTATTTGGTCGCTTGGTTACGGGCCGTTCAATGCTTCCAACCCGGCTTCAAAAAGTCGTCGGCCCTTGTCTAACGGAAGTCCCTGTCAGACTGCGCATAGAAGCGGGTGATTCGATGAGTGACATCGCAATGCAGTTACAGCCCCAGTTTATACAAGACTCGGTTCATGAAGCCATGGGAATGGTTGAAATCATCAAAAGTTGCACTGAGTGGCCGAAGGAAGTGCAAGACTTTGGGTGGCGTACTGCTTATCAGCAAGAAGAGGATACAGAGTTCACGTTTGCGGGATGGCAGAGCAATGTATCCGTCTATGAAAGAGACCTACTTCCGCGCAATCGCCCAGAGATTTACGCTACACCGCGAAGTGGGAAGCTGGAGCTAGAATTTGAAGGCAACAGGAAACTTATTGACGAGGGGACAGTGCGAGAGTTTTTACTTCGACTGCGAACAATTTTGTGTGAGCACTAGTAATACGTAGAAGCTTGCTGGGGGTAGTCTAGTGCTGCCATGATCTGACCTGGCACTTGTCCGCACTAAAAAGAGAAATTCTGAGGACAAATTTCTTTGTACCCAGCCTGGCACTTTTGTAACGTAATTTCGTGAGCCGAGCATCGCAAAGCTCATGGCGAGCTCGCGAGATGATTTGTATTCAGAATAAAATGTGAGTCGCTTGGAGGGCCATTGAGTGGCAGTCATTCCACCGCGAGTCTGGTCAAGTACGATATGGATTACTATTCCGATCGTGCCTCCGACTCGCAAGAACTACTTTTATTATATCAAAGAGAACGCTTAGGCACTGGCCTCACCGGCTGACATCCGAGCTTCACCGCCTCGCTGAGTAGGACTTAGAGCCACGGAACGAAGACCCTTGGCAAAGTGCACCGTGCGATAGAGTCCAAAATTTTTTGAAGGATCACCGAGACGGCCCCTGCCTTAGTGAGACAAGATTGGTGAGGATCCCGATACGAAGGAAGGAGACTATAAGACGAGCAGTCACGCCGAACTTATGATGGCATCTCGGTGTGGAGAGTCTGACTTCCTGGACTTTGGGAGCGCTTCGCGGCATTTTGACGATTTTTCAAGGGATGTTTGAGCGACTTGACTTTGCGAATTATCAAAGCGGCAATGTAGCAAAGCGTGATCAATTTTGCCGCAAACTCGTGTCAGGCCTCAGACAACGCGGCTTCGTGAGACTCGTAAATCACGGCATCGAGCCTTCGACAATTGACAAGGCATTTGCAACGGTAAGTCGAAGTGAACCGACGAAAGGTGCTATTCGCTAATGAATCGACCAGAGTCGGCATTTCTTCCAACTACCATTAAACCAGAAATTAAAGTCTCCTCATCCTCCTACAGCAAACCCACACCGAGGCTTCAGCGCGGTAGGTTTAGAGAATGTCTCCACCATCTCGAACTATGGGCGTGAGGACAAGTCATCCCAACTTCCTCTTCTGAAAGACATGAAGGTCTGCTACAAACCCCACTTCTGGTCTCTGACACAGCTACCAAACTCTTCGGATAGGAGTCATATGACATTGGGTCTGAACGAGACGAGCTCTACAGCAACATCTGGCCACCTACTGGGGTCTGTGACACTTTTGAGCCCACCTTCGTCGAATTCTTCGAAGTATGTTACCGCACACAACTGCTCATTCTCGAGGCTATTTCCATAGGGCTGGGCCTTCCAACACAGACACTAAGCCAGCTCCACGCAGCTCAGCACAATGAGCTACGCTTAACCCACTACCCAGCCGTACCGCAAGAGGCATTCTCTACCTCGACGCGGATTGCAGCGCACACCGACTTTGGGAGCATCACGCTCCTGTTCCAAGACCGCGTAGGAGGTCTTGAGGTCGAATCACCGCCCGGGAGTGGGAGCTTCGTCGGCATCGCGAGCGGAGGCCCGTACGAGTGCATCCTGAATGCGGGAGATTGCCTGCAGAAATGGACTGGTCTCTGTAGCGCACGACATCGTGTTCATCTACCTGAATTACCACAAGGTAACGAACAAGCAAGAAAGGGGGATGTCGTTGAAGAGCGCTTTTCAATAGCTTATTTTGCAAAGCCTGATCGGACAGCCGTTCTGCGCCCTCTGCTGGACGGCTCGGGTCTCGGAGCAAAGGTGTCCTCGGAGTTTGTAACTGCAGGCGAGTTTCAGCACATGAGGATTCAGGGAAGATATGCTTGAAAAGGTTCATGCAGGGCATTGTCCAAGGTGGGAACTCGTTCTGTCAAAATTCTTATGTACCTAGAAGCCCATGTCTTCTCAAAGACCGCCGGATACGGACGACTCAAGCCTTAAGCACTAAGCGTCGAAGCGACAGGCTCTGGCCCGTTATATAGCTGATCAATGGAGGGAGGCCCCCCTGACATCTATGGCCCTGGCACGATCTCCCATGAGGCTTGTGCAAATATGAAGGTTATCTGGGAACTTTTCCAGACAGTTTCGTCATACAGACTGCCTCTGGACTGTCTAACATACTGAAAGCCAATCTGGTAGGGTCATTTCTTCGACCGGGTAGGATTCTGGTAAAATGTACTCATCCGATAATTAGTCTCCCCTTCGTATTCCGCCAAATCTTGCAGCGCTTGTCTACCTTCTCTCTCAATGGTCGCTCGAATCTCCTCGCTTCTTGGCGTGAATCGTGCCTTAAAGGGCTGTGGGCGCATGTTGAGTCCATCACTACGGAAGTGTTAGCTACCGCATGGATCAAGCGCTGACGTGATATACGCACGTGTACGCAAAGATATCAACCGGAATCTCTTGACCTGTCTTATCTAGCGCTTTTTCGATGCGGAACGCCCAGAGCAATCGTGCAACAGTAATCAGAGTTCCTTGTTCAGCGAGACCTTGACCAGAACATGCGCGACGCCCCCAGCCGAAAGTCATGTATCCCTTTTCATTCGGAAATGGCCTCGTCCACGAATCGTCTCCCAGAAACCGCTCAGGTTTGAAGCGATCGGGATCGGGAAATTCGCGTTCATGGTGATGGATTGCCCACACGTTGCCTTGGACCCATGTACCTGGAATAAAGTCAGTGTATGCGATCAATCAAATCGCTAGGACAGGAGAGCTCTCGCTGACCTTTCGGAATGTGATAGCCGTTGTAAGTGTCGTCATTGATGGGTGCGTGTGGTTGCCCGCCAATGATGGCAACACTCCTCCACCTCAAGACTTCCTTTACGAATGCTTTGACATAGGGCAGTTGCTCGAGGTCGTCCCAATTCGGACTGTGCGAAGGGCCGACGGCCTTGTCGAGCTCCTCCCATGCATGCAGTAGCGTCTCAGGAAACGCACAACAAGCAAGCACAAAGGTAATCAATGTCGAGCTGGATGTGTCGCTTCCTGCACCGAACAAGTTGCCTGACAAGGAGGCGATTTCATCGATGGAAAGGTCATACTTGGGCCCTTCCCGGAAAATCGCTTTGATGTAGGAGTCTTCATGTCCTTCAGTCTCGTTCGCTTCCTCAGCAAGGGCATAGAAAAAGTTGATGCCACGTTTACGGCCCAGTCCATGCTTCCATGGGGCGATTGCCGTTGGAAAGCGAGCCAAGAAGGGAAGCGTCTCCATCAGCATGGGGAATCTTTTGCCTGGAACGTTCAGCTCCGCCGCCCGTTGCATGACCTTGATAACCTCTGTCACGATTGGATCGTCCTCTGATGCGACTCGTCTCCCAAACCCAATAATGCTCACGACCGAGGTAGCATATCGCTCAAAATGCTCTGCATACTTCTCAGGCTGCTCCAAAATCTTCCAAGCCACAATCTTCGACTCGTCGTTCTGAAAACCGCGATACTTCCGTACCTGCTGTAGCCCAACACCGAGGTGGGTGAGTTTGCGATGTAGCCTCCATCGGTCACCGTAGTACATGTTGACGAGATTGGATTGGCCGGCGCCCAACTCGGCGAAGACGACCATGCGCGGTCGAGAGGAGTAGATAGCAGCACGTTTATCGAGGAGGGCGGACGCGGTCCAGGCATCGTTAAGCCAGATAGTCGGGCGGCGACCAACCCAGAAGGTGATGAGGGGCGAATTGTAGGTTTTAGAAAGGGTCTCGAAGTAGATCCATCTATTTGCACTGAGTATTGAGGGGCTAGAGTCTGAAGATTTGAGAGACTCACGGCTTCTTGTCGGGGAGCAGATGGGTATTACCGACGACAGGAAGAGGGAAGGGGCCTGGTGGCTTCCTCGAAATCAGCGCGGTCGAGAAGATGGCTGATGAATCAAGTGGCATCACTGGTTACCATTCTTGCTCTAAGCCATAGCATTCGTACATAATCCACCACCAGCCACCCGCTCATCAGAAGAGCGATCCATACTACGAGGGTCGTGAACTCAAATCGCTTGACGAGCAGCTGCAATCGTGCCAGCAAGTTTCCGAAGTCTATCTCTGTCGAGCGCTGTGTAAACATGGTATCGAGTGCAGAATGAGCGGGAGAACAAACAATACCTCGTCTGCTTTGAACTGCTCACGTTCGCTCTCGAAATAACACCCATTTCAACATGGATCAGAGGGTCACCAGTTCCGTCAGAATTCCGGAAGAGTATCTGCCGTTCCACAGGCTCACCAACGTCGCGTGCAGGTACCTGACCCCAGTGGTTCGCGTCGCCAGATGAGCGCGGGCGGGGTAAACATGCATCTGGCGGCCGGCAGAACTTCGGTATCTTCTCCCCGGAAGCTTTAGTCTCGCCGGTTAAAAGACCCCAGACGCGATCTCTCCAGGGATGGGAAAACCGACCGAAATTGCCACCAACCACCCACACAACAACAAACACCTCCCAAGTCATATGTTTTGGAATTTGACAGTAAATGTTTGACTTTCTGCTCTATTAATATCGGAAAATAATCTCCCTGGGCATTTCAGGCAGCAAAAACATGAAAATAATGAGAGGTGAGAGGAGATAGGGCAGAAGATAAGGGCAGGTGGTCTGTGTCAACATCGGACGGTTTTTCCTTCCCTGGAGAGGCGATCACTATGCTTCGCCAACTTTCCCACTGTTCCTAGTGTTTGCCGAAGAAAGCCTTTCCCGAGACCTACAAAAGCAGATCGTCTTCATGAGGCAAAGCGTTGCCGAGCCGAAGGAGCGTCGGCAAAGAACCCCATGGGGCTGCCACGCGCTAGGCAGAGATCAAGGTCTGTGGAAACTGTTCCAGAACGCGTAGCTCGTGCCCAGGATGATTTGAGGATCGGTCAGGATGAGCTAATGCGGAGGTAACTCTCTATATGTCTGTATAATACTTAGTCTCGGCATTGCTGGCGATGGTTAATCTTCAATTCGCTCGCCCAAGGTCTTGTGGACATTGTCGGAGAACTCGAGCTAAGAACAATCATCAATTCGTAAATCAGGATGGCAGACAATCGACCAGATGGCCTGAAGGCAAACTGGAAGTGCCTTCTGGCTTGCACACTTGTTTCAATGTGCCCCTTTCAATATGGCATTGACTTCGGACTCATCGGCGGCCTGCAGGCCATGGTTGGTTTCCTTAAGGTATGAAGATCAATGTCAAGCACAGGACAAGTACAAATTGTGGATTTCTCTCTAGGTCTTTGGGAACCCTGATCCAGCAAGTCCGATTGTAAGTGGCTTTTCTTTTTTAATTTGAGGAATCTGAGGCTATGCCGAAATATCTGACACTCGCAGGGATACAATATCTCCCCCGGCCGTCAACAGCTCATCAGCAGTCTCATGACTCTCGGAGCTTTCCTTGCCTCTTGCGCCGTTGGTGTGTCTGTCTTCATTTGGAACATTAAACAATGCTGAAGCTGGCAGGACCCATCGCAACGGTGTTCGGCCGCAAATCCGGCATCTGGCTCGGAGGTGTTTTGATAACGCTGGGAACAATACTCATGATGGCTACAACCAGCCTTGGAGGCCTCTACGCTGGCCGATTGATCCTTGGGCTAGGCAATGGTTGTTTGTGAGTTGTTGCTTGGTTATCCATTCGCTGTTCACATGTTTACCTCTCTGCAGTATGACATTCAGCCAGCTTTATTTGCAAGAATGCTCACCTGCCAAGTATCGCGGTCTGTTGATTGCATGCTTTCAGTTCTGGACATCCACCGGTACCCTAATTGGTACCATCGTTGACAACTTTACAGCCCCAATTATGGGCAAGAACTCATACTTGGTTCCCTTGGGTCTGGTATTCATTGTTCCTACAATCGTTGGCGTCGGCATCCTCTTCGTGAGTTCAAGCGACACTGCGATAACTGTTGCTCCTCTCACTCTTGCTTTAGATACCTGAGAGTCCAAGATGGCTGCTTACTCATGGCCATGCCGATAAAGCGCGATCAGCTTTGTTGTGGCTCAGACCTTACCCAGATACAGTTCAAGACGAGCTTGACGGCATTGAAACAGCACTTAATTCGGAGAAGAATCTTATCAAGGGCGTGTCATGGCTCGACCTTTTTCGGAACCCGGTGGACCGCCGGCGAACTTTGTTGTCGGTCGCAGCAGTCAGCCTGCAAGCAGCATCCGGAGCCATGTTCATGATCGCTTACGGCACATATTTCTTCGAGATGGTAAGTTGATTTGGCACGATGCTCAACTTTGTTCTGACTTGACAAGGCTCATGTTGGCTCCCCATTCGCCAACTCATGCATTCTCGTTGCCGTTGGCGTCGTCGCCATCATTATCAACAGCTCCGTCATCACACGCATTGGTCGTCGCCGTCCAATGCTTATCAGTGGATTGGCCTTGTGCGGAGTTACGCAGCTGATCATTGCCCTCCTCTACCAGGCTCGGCCTGCAGCAGAGTCCACTTCGAAGGCGATTGTAGGCATATCCGTCGTATACATTGGTGGTTACAACGGCTTGATTTCGACCTACGCATGGGTGTTGGGAGGCGAACTGCCTTCACAACGACTTCGCTCCTATACTTTCGGTCTTGCTGCAGCAGTCGGCTTCCTGGGCGCCTGGCTTGCTACCTTCACAGCTCCGTATTTTATCAACCCTGACGCCTTAAATTGGGGTAAATTATGATCATTCTGATTTGGCCGAGTTTAGGTACTAATGATGCTTAGGTCCAAAGTACGGATTCATCTGGTTCCCATCATGCATGGTCGCTATGGTAAGGTCTCAACGAGCTCTTCAACTATACTGCTAATCACGATCAGATCTTTGTAATACTGTTCATGCCTGAGGTCAAGGATAGAACCCTTGAGGAAATCGATGAGATGGTAAAATTGCTTTGTTGGACTCTCTAGGAGATATGCTAATGTATGATGATAGTTCGAGAAACGCCTACCAGCTAGGAAATTCCGCACCTACAAATGCGTAGGCAGAAGTACTGTGACTGAAATCGACGCGACAAACATTGTCTTCTCGGATCCAAAGGTTGTCGCCGAAACGACTGTTTCTATTGCCTGAACACCCACTAGACGAAACTCCATCTCCTGCGTGGAAAGCTTCTTCGATCCAACTTCATGTTCAGATTGTATCCCAGTACTCTTGCTTATTTTGCGGCTACGAATTTCTGAAGATCTTTCTATTGCGGGCGATGTATAAGTAGATACTTGAGCACCGGGCTTTACATTACTGACTTTAATCGGAGACAAGGCGCCGAGAGCGCCCAAGGTTGTCGAGTATTACTTTCGGAGTGTCCCTAGATATGAGACCTCACCGTCTGGCCATACATTTCCTCCGCATTTCGCTCCGCATCAAACTTGAATATCCAGTCTGCTTTAAGTCAGCCACGAAAGGACCCGGTATTGACAGGTTATTACCTTCTCGTGGCATATGCATACTCTCTGGATCCTCCTTGACTTTATCCCAATCGGCTTTGTGCCACATATCTCTGTAAAATGTTAGCAAATTAGTCTGAACTTACCCCCGAGTAGACACATGACCTTGTTGTCTCGCCAGTCTTTTGGACTGCTTTTACACGATCGTACCTGGATTCTGGTCAGAATGAGGGCAAGGAGCGTCTCTGTGGTAGCATACCGCATTTCTTCATAACTTCGTGTTGCAGTTGCGACATTATTCTTTCCACCTCGCCTCAAGCAAACTGCCAGAACCACACCATCTTCCATAGATTGTGTAGCTCCTTGCGCGCTCGTCGGTAAAAATGGATGCGCGCTATCGCCTAACAACACAATCCTTCCTTTCTCACTTACCCACCGAGGTAAGGGATCTCGATATACTAATTTCCAATCAACCAATCTCTCGGGCGGCGTTTTCTCTACGATCGCTCTGCAGATTGGATCGTACCCGTCGATCACTTTGAAGACTTCTTCGAGTTTCCCGGGAAAAGACCACGACTCTTCAATATCTGCTTCATCTTTGTGGGTAAGAACCCAACAGCAATCGGTACCATTTTTGATGGTGCTGAAGAGGAAGTGGACGTCTGGGCCAATCCATCCTTGGAAAGTATCCTAATATCTTGCTTGAGCAGCAAGTCGTTGTCTCTTCGGTAGCAGTCCGTAACTTACACCATGATCACAGAAATGCTTCGTCCTCGGATCTTTCAACATATCCGTATTCGGAACTCCTTGAAGTCAGCAAATCGCTGCTCATGATCTGAAGAATATTACATAACGGAAACCTACACCAAGCACGGAAAACGGCATATCCCGAACTCTTTGGTTTGTCGTCATATCCTGGCCATCGCATCGTTAGCTCCGGTTTCCAACAACTGTGGACAGAAGGGGTGTTCAGGTCTCCCTACCGAGTACCAACTCCCTCGCTCTTGATCTTACTCCATCTGATCCCACTACCACATCTCCCACCGCCCTTCCTCCATCCTCAAACAACACGCCTGCCTCACCTGCTTCCTCCTCCTCAAAATACCCCTTCACTCTCCTTCCAAGGTGAATTGGAATCCCAAGCTCGTCCCTTGCATAACGAAACACCACCTCATGCAGTTCGCCACGATGGCCATTGAAGACCGGGGCCTCGGGATCTCGCGGTGGAGTTTTTTGGACTGTAATCAATTCGCCGGTCCACTTGTGGATATGAAAACCATGATTGGTGAGGTCTATACTGAGCGCTCGCATCCGATCGGCAATTTTGCCATCGGACCAGCGTCGGAAGATCCGTCCGGCCTATTCGGGGTGTAAGCATCAAGGTTACGATAGATGTAACTTCAAAAGGTAGGAGCCAAGCGCACATTGGGTCCAAACGAGATGATATCGCCTAAGATTTTGAGCTCAGGAAACGCCTCGTAAACTTCGACGTCATGGCCCTGGCGGTGGCACTCAATGGCTGCAGTAAGACCACCGAAGCCTAGAAGCGTTATTAGCACTTGCAGGGGCAATCCAGAGATAGTTGTGGCATTTTGAGTTACCAGCGCCCACGATTATGACCTTAATACCGGACCTCGACGCAGGAGCCTCGTGTGATGAACGTCCATCCATTTAGATTACCCGTGTCTGTATCAACACGCATTTGATTCTTCAAGCGCAGAGTCTGATACACTTTCTGAGATGCCACCTTTCGTGTAGATATACATCCATAGGTGCAACTGGATCGGCTACTTAATGCCTCTCGATTGCCGAAGCTAGCAGTAGCTTCCGGACTTGAGCCCTTTTGACTTCAAGTCGCAGCACAACTTATCCATCCATGCGGGGTAACAAGGCAGTTCCGTGAGGTAGAAACTGCCGACAAACTTTAGTACGTATGCACGGGGTCCGCTTTTTTGGTACCGTGCTATTCCTTTGTAAAGGGATTTTGGCTTGTTGGTAGTTGATAAACCGTAGCCATTTTCCAAACGCGAAGGTTGGTACTCTACTGTACTGCCAAATCTCGTTGCGAAGGATCAAAGAAATTTCATATTCACTAATCTCAAAGCGCACCGTAATCTTCATTCTCTCTTTTTGGAATATAGAGAAATAGAGAAGGAAAAAAAAGATAATAAAATAAAGAATCCCGAATTAAGACTCCCTCACTCAGGATTGCGAAGGCCGAAGATGCTAACTCATCCCGAATTTAATCCACAAACGACAGCGAGAGAAGCAGCAAGTGCATTCGCATCGACCATATCAGGGAAAACAGTTGTGATTGTAGGCGTTAGTCCCAACAGTCTCGGTGAAACTCTCGCTCTTGCCATAGCATCACAAAATCCTGGATTGCTCATATTGGCCTCGCGGACCGATGCAAAGCTCAGAGAAGTAGCTAAACAGGTTGCAACTGGAAGTCCATCAACCAACGTGAAATTGATCCTTCTCAATCTTTCCTCACAGGTCTCAATCCGACAGGCAGCAGATCAAATCAGGGAAGTAACGCAAAAAATTAACATTCTCATCAACAATGCGGCGACGAACCCCGGAACGCACGAATTTACGCCAGAGAGAATCGAAATGCAGTTTGGATCAAACCATATCGGGCCATTCCTCCTCACCAACCTACTGCTCCCTGAGTTACGCAATGCTGCCAAGGTCACAAGCCATGGAAGTACGCGCATAGTGAACGTCTCGAGCACTGGGCACAGGCTGTCCCCAATTCGATTCCACGATTACAATTTTGAAGGGAAGGAGGTACCTCTGGACGAGAGGCCGCCTGTAAACTTGCCCGAATCACTCACAAGGACCTCTGAAGGAGCTTACAATCCGTTCCTTGCATATGGACAGTCTAAGACGGGGAACATTCTATTTTCAATATTTCTACGTGAGCATCTACATGGTAGTGGTATCTTATCTTTTGCTGTACATCCAGGGTGTATGCATCCACAATATCTTGAATCTGTTCCACTGAAGAATGACTACTGATATGATGAAGCTATTTGGACGAACTTGTCTCGGTCACTCGATGACGAGCAAAGGGACTTTATCGCGCGAACGGGAGATTTCTCGAAAAACCAAGACCAAGGCGCAGCACCCATGGTCGTTGCAGCTTTCGACCCCAGCTTGAACAATAGTACGTCTCCAGTGGATTTTTACCGGCGAAGAGCGCTCCCAGGACAAGCATTATTGATTCGAACATAGGCAATCCTTCAGACATATATTTCGACGAATGCAAGATCGCTGACCCAGCACCTCACGCCCGTAGTCTTCAGGTTGCTACAAAGCTTTGGGAGTTGAGTGAACAGCTTGTAGGTCAAAAATTTGACCTCTCGTCAGTAAAATAGAATTCAGAAGTCTCCTAATGCCTCTATTCTGGGAGTTTTGCGGTAAACAGCCCATCCATTATGTCCGTAGCAATACCTAGGCTAATATTTTCTAAAAAGATCTTCCGGCCTCAGCACCAGGACTAGATTTTAAGAAATGCTATTTGGTTCACCGTGGCTTTTTGATCTATCCACTCAAGAAGCTACAAATAGGTTCCATCCGTATCCCTTAATGGTTTCAGGACGAGAAGAGCACCCTACCCCATATAGACCAGTATTTACAGAGCACTTACGCCGCCCCATCCATACAGGTCCTTAACGCTCTTGAATTATACGTAGAGGAGTATAGACACACGTTACATTATCCAATAGCTTCAAGAATTTGGCTAGATGTATTTACTCCTCCGCAGTTTTTCCAATGAGTTGTCTGGAAAGACCCTACGAAGCTACTCAGGATTATGGAGTCTTATATCTTAGACCTTTGACATTTGAATCAGGACCGGATTCGTGCTATTAATTTCTAGACGTTACCGTTCTTAAGCTAGTCCAGTATTGGAGGATATCAGCTGTTCAAGAAGTGGCAATGCTAGTAACCGGGCGCTCATCGTGGTTCCAAAATCATCGAGAGATGTCATGGTATGCTGCATATATAATCTTCATTGAAATTAGTGTATCCCTGAGAGTTATGAGAAAGGAATTCTTTTGTTGATTTGATTAATAATCGAACTGGGTTGTAGATCCCATGTTCAGGCTAAGATCCCATGTTTATCTTCCGTTTTGATCAACCAGTTTCTGGCTTTCTTAGGACCTCAGCCCTTCTCATTAAATTCATGAGATTTTTCTGGCAATGACGAAATAGTGCGGTTCTGGATCGCACTTTGCCTCTGGCGGGGGCTCAAATGTATCCTTCTCGGTTTCAATCACCTCAAATCCTGCTGTTCTCAGCATATTCCCCCAACCTTCTCGCGTCATCAAGATCAAATGACCTGGCTCTCCCATGAATAAGTGAGAGATTCCTCTCACACACATCTTATCCTCATCATATATTGCATCTTTCAGGTCCAACTCAGCCGGATCCATTGTTCCAATGCAGAGGATTCCACCTGGCGCCAACCAGTCCGCCCATCTCCCGCTCATAAATTCTATTTGCTCTCTTGAAAGCTGGAAGAGAGAAAGTATGCTCAAAACCACATCGATTTTCTCTTTAGGGCTATACTCTTTCATATCCACGACTTCGAACGTGCCGCTTGGCACTGCTTTCCGACTTAGATCTACCATGGATTGAGAAGAATCGATGCCGATGATTCGGTGTCCATGTGCTGCTATAGTACTGGCGACAGGAGTACCAGTACCACACCCAATATCCAAGACTGTAGCGGCCGGAGGGAAAAAGGTGACAGCTCTTTTGATGAAATTGTGTAGGCCGACGTCATGTCCGAAAGCCTTCTCATAATCGGCCCCCATCGAGTCAAAGAAGTCCGCATTTATGACGACATGATCCTTTTGACTGGCATTTTTGTCGGCCATTCTGGCAAAATCGCTTTTTAGTGACCAAATTATTGTTAAGCGAGCCGGGGAGGGGCAAATAAACAAGCATGCCTCAGCCGGTGTATTTCGCTGACAAATCTGTAGCAGGGACTACAGCGAGGGACAGTGCAGCTTTGCTGAGTAAGCTTCACTTTGGCGATGCCACGTGAATGCTTATCACCAACACCATCCCCTCTTTGCTTGCGCAATTGCCAGAGCGTGATCAGGATGCGTCTACGCCTGCAATGAATTCCCTGCGCATAGAGCGAACAACAGACCGGCAAGCGTCATGTTCGTATGGCACCAACAGTACGGAGTATTGGACTTGGAAAGACGGAAGGCGGGGCTGGGTGGCCTTACTTTTTGTGAGTGCTTCTTCAGCGATTCGTCGAAGCAAAGAAATAGATTGTCCGTCTATTTCCACCGAACCGGAATTCGCTGAAAGTAAATTGTTATCCTGCAATATCGACTCGGGCTATAGAGCTATTTCTGAAGCGGCCCAAATGAACTGATGTCGAGCGCTTCGGCGCTCAGCAGCTTCTGGCTCGGCTTGCTGGGTATTGCTGTGCAGTAGCATATGCTTGTAGCATTTCTATTTCAGCATTCATGCAGCCTCTGAGGTGTGCAGATTCCTAAAGGGGAGTTTGTGAGCGCTCAAAAGTGTGCCTAGACGGTGAACCAGGTAATCTGCAATGGCAAAAGCTTTTGCCACCAGTGGAAACTCCCATCAAAGTCCACTATCTTCCAAAGTTGGTTCGACCATCCTTCGACATCGTATGAAGCTTTAGGGCAGCACTATTGCATTTTACACAAGATGCAATGAAGGCGAGAATTGATGAATTAATTCTTTCTGAGCTTTTGATCCCCGGCTGTGTGGTCGATTTTGTGTTTCTACACTTTATGAGTGTAGCAAATGATGGATCCCGGTGCGATATTGGTTTCATTCAGCACTCAAAGCCTTTCTATTTTCTTGGTCACGCTCTGCGATGTGCTGGTGATGCTTCTAAACGCTCACCCCTGATCGAAGTATCCTTCACGCTGCGTGTCGATTCGTACCGGTTCTCAAAGGGAATCATCGTTAGAATTCTGCTCTGTCCCGCGGTCGTGAAAAGAATGCTGAAAGTCACGTCCTGCTGTTCCTGATGTCGAAGTAAAACATCGACTAGCTGAACGCACCAATCTGCCCCGTCTGACCATTCGAATATATTGAGACCATGTATAATGCAATATCTTAGATGAGGCGTTGCATCCAATAAAGTTTGAAGCAGATTAAGGCTTTCGTTCCAACAAGAACTGGAACCATCGAGTTTCTCAAGACGGTCGGCGCTCAACGGGAGTTTTTGATTCTGGATATCGAACTCTAGCAATTGGTGAATCAGGCTGTACACTAGTCCTAACAAGCCGGCTTTATCTGCTGTTTGCCCGGTTCCAAGGTCCGTTTGATGAGGTCGCTCGCAGACGTGTGAGATAAAAGGTGCCTTTGCTTGGAAAGCAGTGCTAATCATAGCCAGGCTCGCATCTCGCATAGTGGAATCGAATTGAGACTCTATACGCCCATACATCCACAGCGACTGGGATTTGTTTGGAAGTTCAAGCCATTGCTTGAGCTGAAAAGTGATTGCACCGTCGATGAGTCTTGTCTGACTGTGGGCTAAATATGATACGCCACTATCTCCAACAATGAACTCTTTGAGATGTCGCGCAGCCAGCAGAGCTTGATCACGAGATATTTCCGTGCTACTTTGACTGGCCGGAGCAAGCATTTCTGGTGTGGCCGCCCGTAAAAGCTGCTCCCCGGGTTTGCCTTTATCAATCAGTGATACAGTCGTTCTCGTGTACATAACAAGAGCTTACTTAAGGTTACCTCGCCATTTGGGCCAGTAAGAGTTACCTTCTCGAAAGTCGCTAGAAAAGTCTGGAACATTGCTTGGCCTGTCTCGTATCCTTTCTGGAAATCTCGATAAGAGTCTCGTCGTTGCTGACGGAGCGTTTCCCCTATTCGATCAATTTTATCATCTACGACTTGGAGACCTTCCATGGTATACTTGTGAGCCATCAGGCTCGATCTTGTCATGGCCATGTGGGCGGCGTCGGCTTCATTCTTCAACAATTCGATATCGGTTTTAATTGCCTGAGACATCTTTCCAAATTGGTCGTTGACTTTATCATTGAAGCTCTTGAAGAACCTTTCGACCTTTGGAGCAAGATACCACGACATGATCTCGCGATAGTAAGCAAACACTTTACTATAGATCGAGCTGAGACGTCGCTCCATCTCTGAAGTCCGAGCACTATGCAAGTACTTCTTGCATTGGATGGCGCGATCGGAGATCTCAGCTAATGTCGTAGAGATCGTATCCGCGATTTGCTCGTGATTGACGGCAGCCTAATGTTTCGAATGAGTTTTGAGAGGGCTCAAATAATTGCGTTCTTGGTATTCACCTGCACGAGCATAGAGATGCTACCACAAAGGACTGAAGTGTATATGTTTTGACTTGGAAAAATTGCGAATACATCCTTATGAGACGCTAGCACGTCGCAAATCTGGGAGAAATTTTTATATGCCTATCGAGGTCAGCTGCTATTACGGAGAAATCTTAGCAAGGAAACTTTGGGAGTGATAATTGACGTTATATTCCCGTAGTATTAAACAAGCGGCAAATTTGTTGTCCAATCGAGTCCAGTAAAACGTACCCCTTGATGATTCTCTTTCCAATTTGTGTCCAATCCATACACCATGAGCTTCACCTCATCAATATCTTGATCAATGTACTCTTGGAGTCGCTCATTTGCGCGGATCTTAGCTGATTTGCGTTTCAAGATCCATTTCGACTCTTTCTGAGAAGCCACAAAATGTTCACAGCATTTGCGCAATTCGTCCCGTGCAACTTGAGCAGCATCAAAATTTCTGTTCCGCAGGAAACGGAGGGTCAACACGGACGTTGCTTTAAGACAAGACTTGAATTATCACCTTGGATTTCCACGGAGTGTACCATAATCCTGCTCTAAGTCGGCTGTATCTTTTTCATTCTTCTCTATGATTTCTCGTATACTTGCTAACCTGGTTTCGCGCGATAGATCGGAGGTTTCGTCCAGTTCATCTGCAAATCGCCGAGCGACAGCATAGCCTTCGCGTTCAGCTCGAGTCTCTGACATTTGCCTCTTTCTACAAAGCGAAAGATCGAGCACAAGGGCCCTGCATAACAGATTCTATGTGCGATCACTCACTGGGTCCTTATGGCACTTTGGGCATTCTGTGCGGAGAGACACAGCAGCCATCAAGTACCGTCTTATTAGAAATACTAGGCGCCTGAGCGGATCCTTGGAGCCCGCCTCGCCCCTCGCCCTCCTTCCGTCCCACGCCAAGTCGTTTCAGCCCCCAACATGCCGACAGTACTCTACCTCAACGCTTATTAGTACAGTGGACAAGAACTAAGTCCGCCATTATTGATACTAGGCCACAAGTAATAAAGTGAGTGGTGATCCATCTCGATCAGATGATTGATGGATGGTCTATTCCATACTTGGTATAATTTCCGTCATGCGGCTGAAGCTGCCCCCCCTGCATTGCATGGAGGATCTTTCTTTTCGTTTCACTAACCTGGCTCGCCCCTTGGGCTGAGAAGAACGGTGCCTCTCTACGTGCTTCTCATGTGCGTCACTCATTTTTGACCTTCATCAATCTCAACAATGAGCTTGCGTGAAGAGTCCCAGCTTGTATCTTAGATGCCGCAAACCTGCTATCTATCACCCGGAACCCTGAATCTGCAACGCAGCAATCTTCCCGAAGCAAGCAGCAAGCAGAACTCCATTTGTGGACGGCAACGTCCTGATGTGCCCAGATTGTTCAATGAGCGAGCAATCAGTCAAACTCACCTTTGTGTCAGTCCTGTCGTACTCATTAATGTGCGGTGTGTAGGCTATTAGTGGTAATCAGCAGCTCTTTGCCTAAAACATCACACGAGTGTCAAAGGCAATGGAGGACGGCGAGGGCGCAGCGGTCCTGGCCGCAAATCCCATCGAGTCCGAGCAAGTATTGCATACGACAGAGCATGGACCTGAAGATCTCGGAGAAGGAGACTCGAAGACCGATGGACCGACTCACTCAGCAGAGTCTGACAATGTTGTTATGGTAACCGAGCAGTCCCTTAATCACGTCTCCAGCAAATCATCAATAAAGCTGAGAAGGCGCGATCGCAAAGGAAATCTATATGACCCATGGATCTTTGCATATAGTCAAGTCAAAACATGGAAAGTGTGTATACTGTGTTCTTCCAGAGTCCGCTCTTCCATTAATTGAACCTCTAGGACTTTCATGGCTTCTTGAAAGCAATATATGGTCAGAGTGCCACTAGTCTCTGGGAAATTGAGACCTACAACTTCGAGATTCGAGCTCCTGATGGCAGTCTTATACATTCGAGCGCATGGAACGAGCTTGTCGAACCTGGATGGGAAATCACCTTCCAATTTTGCAGCGAAACGCAGCCTTTTGAAGCAGAGAAACTTAAGGGGGTAACAGACAATGAGAAAGACGACTCCGTCAAAAACGCAGACAAAGAGTTGAAGGAGACTATCTATGAAGACAAAGTTTCGTACATGCTGAGGTTTGTGATCAGTGATTTGTTTGGACCATTCCAATATCATTTCGACTACGAACAAGAGTTCGAGACTAAGCCCTTGCTTCAGAAGAAGGACACGAGACCCAAAAGGCTGCCAGTGATCCAAGAGATCATCAAAATCGTTCATCCCGAGAATGCCCCCCGCCGGAGATTGCGAAGACGGAACTCAGACGATAGCACCAGCGAAACATTGAACGGAAAGGCCAAAGACGAATCTGACGAAGACGGAAAAGTTGATCCAACGGCTCTGGGTCCGCAAGATAGAGTTTTGACGCGTCATCTGATCATCAATTCTCCTCTATTACTCAATGCACTGAGAGCTGTGGTTTGCTACACCTCTCATGAGGCAGACGAGACCAACGACGTCGACGAAAGCAATAGTGACATCTTCGAGAAGGGGGAATTTCAGTATCCCTATAGAGATCTATATCTCCACAAGGACGATCTGAGAAGATATCAAAAGCAGCACCCCTCGCGTGAAAGGCACAGTGAAGAATACAATAACGCATGTGATCGCCACATCAATGCGCTTATTGACTATCTCTATCTTCAGGATGAGATACGGCTCAAACAGGCGGAGGAAAGATGGGAAAAGACAGTTCCGACGACGACATTTGGCTCGCTTTGGCTTCTGATGAAACCCGGAACTGATGTCTATGTGAAGGAGTACGGTCTTCACAACGCATACGTCATAGAATTGACCAGAGAACAGTTTTCTAAGAAGCATCAGACCAGATGCTATGCAATCGAGGTTTGGAACCTCGTATTTAATGGTAGAGCGATTTCGCGACAGACCAAAACCATCCTCATACCAGTATTCGACGGAGAGCGCGAAATAACAAGTTTACCATTGTATCCGGAGAGATTTCACCCTAAAAGATCTGAAGATCAGCAATCGCTGCGGCAGGAACTAGTCGAGCGAGGCAAAAAATACGTGTCGTTAGCACGTGGTCCATCGTATATGGCATACTCCGGTCAGGGTCTGCAATCTGGGACCAAGGATGTAAGTCTTTAACCAACATGGCTCGGGATCCCCAGTCTGACCGTTCTATCAGTACGATCGGGCACGAGCAGTAGTCGATTACAAGAGAAATAAGATCGCCACATCCCACAGTTCCAAAGGAATATTGGAGTTCGATCCCTACGAGATCAATGACCCCTTCGCTTTTCCTTTCCCCGGAAGGGATAGAATACCCGGGGATGATCCTAAGATTGGGTCCAGAGCAAGAATGCCTGAGTGTAAATGTGAAAACTGTCAGAGACACAATTCTGAGCGTCAGATCTATGCTCCCTTAACATTTGGCTCATATGATGACCTCAATCCGAGGGATGATCACGCATTTGATGATCATAAGTACTTTCTCTGCGATTCGCGCTTGCATGCATTCATGCTCAAGGACAGAATATGGGGTTCGTGACCTTGCACCTTCGAGACCAAATTTTCGAGGATGACTATGCTGATTTGCGCACGTTAGATCTTCTCGACGTCAACAGAATCGAGGAAGCTGAGATTGATGCTCATGCCATCGATAAGCTTGTGATGAAGACGGAGAGCAACAAGGATCTGATCAAGGCAATCTGCGCCGCGTATACATCGCAAGAGCATGGCGGCAAGCCATACTTCACCGATTACATCCAGGGAAAAGGCGAGGGCCAGGTTTTTTTGCTCCACGGGCCACCGGGTACTGGAAAGACGCTTACTGCCGGTGGGTGCTGCGCTGAATTGCCAGAAATTTACTAAAGGTCGATCAGAATCGGTTGCAGAATTTACGAAACGACCTCTATTAAGCATTACCACTGCTGATTTGGGGGATGATCCCATTCAGCTGGAGCGCAATTTACTCACTTTCTTTAGAGATGCCAACGACTGGGGAGCGATCGTGTTACTTGATGAGGCCGATGTATACATGGAGCGCAGAAGTATCGATGACCTGATGAGAAATTCCGTTGTATCTAGTAAGTGCAGCAGAGTGAGTCCCCAACTGGTCTCAAGGGGCTGATAGAGCACCAATAGTCTTCCTTCGAGCTTTGGATTATTTCAAAGGCATTCTCTTCTTGACTACTAATCGAGTTGGCTTGTTTGACGATGCATTCATGTCCCGTATCCATGTGCAAATCGGATATGACAAGCTTGAAGAGCCAGCACGGCAGGTAATCTGGACGAATAATTTCGATATGCTAGCCGATAATGCCTCGACTCGTGGCAAGGCGATCAAGGTTGCCCAGAGCGCCAAAGAATACGTCGAGGAGTCGGAGATGCTGCGAAAACTGGAATGGAACGGACGAGAAATCCGCAACGGTAACGTCGATCTGCACTTGTACGCGGCAGCCTTGAGGCTAATAAAGAGCAGCCTTTCAAACAGCAGTTGCCCTTGCCCTTTACCAAAGCAAAGAGAACGAGACTCCTACTATCACGTCGAAACATCTGGAACAAGTTGTTAAAATGTCGCGAGCTTTCAAGAGCTACATTACATCAACTCACCAGGGAGCGGATGGTTTGTGATCCAAATCACTTCTCTATCATTATCACTGACAGCGTACAGAATCCGCGCGAGCTTTCATACAACGGGTGCGTGATGACAAGACTCCGAATACGTACCGGTAGTATTAGTGTCGCACACAAAAGGTTACCAAGTATATCCTTCTATCCACAAGATCGATTTGCCTCCAAACCCTACAACAGAAACTCCGGCGCAATGATTGCTGGTCGCTATGCGGATATACAGGATCGACTTTGTAGTTGGCATCTCCTTCAATTCTCCAATTTAATGTGGCTGATGTCATGCTCTGAAGAATTCGTTACGGAGGTGACGGATGATCAGGTAAAGCTCTAGGACTCAGTAAGAGGGAGTACGTAGCAACTGGTTTTGCGCAAGATCGTCGGTATCGCAGAGGACTGACGTACCGTCGTGCAATATCCTTCCGGTAATGCATACCATGAAATTTTACCGAATTGATCCCTTCGTATGCAGCGTGGACCGCGTCCTGAAGAGTGTCCCGAACAGCAGCAACTGCAAGCACTCGACCACCTGCAGTTGTAACCTTTCCATCTACTATCCTTGTGCCAGCGTGGAATATGATAAAATCTTAAAGCATTAGTTATCCAGATTGTCAAGAGCTCTCAAGAGTAATAAGGTCATTACCAGTGTCACTTTTGCCAATCTCGATGGTTTCTCCGGAGCTGTAGGACTGAGGATATCCTCTGGCGGCTACAACGACATTGCACGCAAAGGCAGGCACTGTCTTGATAGAGACCTGATCGAGCTTGCCCTGCGTGCAAGCGAGAAAGACTTCCGCCAGACCGGTTGTTTCGTCGAGGAGTGGTATCATGGACTGCGTCTCTGGGTCGCCGAAGCGAGTATTGTACTCTAACACTTTCGGTCCCGAAGAGGTGAGCATGACGCCGGAAAATAAACAACCAACGAATGTACGACCTAGTCCATGGTTAATCTGGCGTTTAAATCACGATAATGCGAGAATATAATGCTTACCTTCGAGGCGGAGGCCTTCAAAGGTTGGTTCTAAGATTAATGTTTCGATATCTTGCATCATAGGCGGCGTGACGAACGGTGTTGGTGTGTACACCCCCATACCTCCTGTGTTCAGTCCGCGGTCTCCATCATGGACACGTTTGTGGTCTTGTCCAGGCGGAAAGGACCAAGTATGGGTTCCGTCACTAAGAGTGTGAATGCTAATTTCTTGCCCTTCGAGGCATTCTTCGACAACAACCGAAGAACCTGCGGCGCCAAAAACGCGGTTGACAAGGATGTCCTCGAGAGCCTTGACTGCTTCATAGGTTGATGATGGAAGAATGACGCCTTTGCCGGCAGCCAAACCAGATGCCTTGATCACGACTCGGTAACCGATCTGGAGAACGTGGCGCTTTGCAGCCTCCAGATCGTTGAAGTTCTCATAGCGGGCGGTGGGAATGTTGTGCCTTCTCATGAAGTCCTTGGCGAAGCTTTTGGATCCTTCCAACTCAGCGGCTTCCTTAGTCGGCGCGAAGCAAGGTATTCCGCCTCGAAGTGTAAGAGTGATTTCCATTATAACATGGGAGAGTGCTAACTCACTCTGTCGGAAGTATCCTTCAATGCCATCCACGACCGCCCTGTCAGGGCCAACAACCACGAGGCCTATCTGTAAGTTCTTTGCTAGAACAACTAGTCCTGGGTAGTCATCGCTTGCTGTGTCAGCGCGATTCGATGCCTTATAAAGCGCTGCAGTGCCTGCATTTCCAGGAACAACATAGACGTGTTCGACTTTTAGAGATTTACATACTCTAACTTCCAAGCCAGTGCATGCTCACGCGCCCCGCTCCCCCACCAAAAGTACTCGCAGGCTGTGATTGGAAGCCATTTTAGTATTCCGCATTGATCAGTCGATAAATCTTCTGGATACGTGGCGCAGGCCGGGCCCACTTATTGGAAAATATTTGGTGAAATCGATGGATTGGGGCAAATCAGTTCGGTAATTAGGGAAAAGTCAATCGCTTCCGAGCGCCAAGAGTTAATCCATTTCTCGTCCAACAAATCCGATTGCAAAATCATAGTACACCAAGGCGAACTTGCGTAAGGATTGGTGCAGGGAGACTTAATTCACGGCCTACCTCAAATCGATTTGCTTCACTGCCTAGCCTACACGCCGATGCCACTGCTGAATCGCCATTAACTGCGAAATCATGCCCTCTCGAACCCCCACCTAGTCAACAACTTCGCTATGGAAAATAGCCTGCGGACACGAACAGAAAGATGCAGGCAGAGAGATCGCCGCCACATCGAACAAAATGGTCGGAAACGCGGAAGGAAGAGAGCTCATCAAATTGCTGCACACTACCCCATGTAGTACATTCCGCAACTCCAATGCTCAAATTCCATCTCATAAGTAGATCTTCCCTTCTAGGTCCAGTGGCAATCCACCTAATCTTCACACCCACGTTCTCCTCAATCCGCTTGACGTCCTTCTTTGCCGGTAGCAGCACATTCTCCCCCCTCTTAACATCTTCGGTCTTACCGCCCTTACTGCCTCCCCAGCCCTACAGTGTTTAATACACGATCTCAGCGTTGTCTAATTCCTTCGTGCCTGCAGGTGGGGCGGCGAAGCTCTAGCCCTCGACGTATGGCCTGCCAGTGCGCCTGTACTTGTACACGACGGCGACTTTGACCTCGTAAAAGACGTCGAGAGCGTCGAGCTTGGTGAGGCTGAGTAAGGCGTAGTGGTTGATGGCGCAGCTATATTTCACGAGAACGAGGTCGAGCCAGCCGCAGCGCCATTTGCCGCCGGATGTGACTCCTTTCCTATGCCCTACGGATTGTAGCGTAGTATCGACGGCGGACGACGGTTTATACAGCTGCTTGGTCGGAAAGAGCCCTGGGCCGACACGGTGGTATAGGCCTTGACGATGATGGAGGTGAGTTTGAGGGGGAGATGGAGAGGCTGGTGAAGACGCCGCCGAGCCCTTGCCTCAAGGTAGCTTGAGGTGAGGACCTCGACTCCCAGGGTCTTGAAACGGTCAATCCGTTCACTGCCAGGCGGCTGCTCAAACATCCCGCTCTATGTATTCTCCATCTTCTTGCAAATTTTACCGACCGGCATCTTGACCCAACTGAAGTGATGCACGATCCGTACCAAGTTATCAGACGAAGTGCTCTCCGCGTGCCTTCGGATCCGAGCCCGCTGTCGCAATAATGGAGCATCCCAGCTGATCGACATCTTTAGGGTCGAGGCAGCCTTTTCTGCTCTCAAAGATAGGCATGGTGTACATCTGCCGCGAATAAAGGAGTAACGAGTTCAATGCGGGCCTGTTCGTCGCCTGAAGTCCCAGTCGCCGCAAAGCGCGGTGTGTACATACTGGTAGTTGAGTCCCTGTTGCGACAATCTTCAAGAGCCACGCGCCCCCCCATTTGCCCGTTCCACTGCCCTCCGAACCTTTGATGTCTGGCAAGTTGTCCCAGGCCAATGGAAGTCGATAGCGTAACGAATGCATATAAACGTGGTTGGACACTAAGCAATGGAGCAGCATGTAACGAGCGAGGGCCATATTCGCAAGAAATTAAGTTGGGGAGAGGTTAGGGGCGCGGATAGATGAGTGATTATTGAGACATCTGGTGAAGGGTGTCAGCGCAATACATATCTCCGATCGTAATGTCAAGCTTGGGCTGCGGCTTCTTTGATGGCATTCTGAAGTATCACCACAAGAACAGCACTGCTTTCAGCTAGGAAGTAATCCGAGTCAGCTCCAGGACGACATTATCAGTGATGAACATGATCAGAGAGAGGAATATTATTATTCAGCAGCTTGACTTGCTAACAAGCATCCTCTCCAAGATCGCAGTACTTTGACGTACACATACATTATACATGACAAATTGCATTAATATTGACACGCGTCACTGCCGCGTTATTAGCTTCGCTACCGTTACCCGAAGTTGGGACATTGCCCGATGCGATGTTGATCGTTACACATGAAGATAGACCAGACATAGCAACCCTGAGTCAGGTTTCCTCCCTGTGTATTGAACCAACTTCCAGTGTTATGATCACCTGGGAGATTCATTAGTTGACTCGTGGACCTCGAGCAAGCCCGACTTACAATTATCTAGCGGAATTTTGAGATTGGTAAGGCAAAGGTCAACATTTGAGTGATCGTGAAAGTCAATAGGCGGACAATCTCCACCCTCGTACGTAACCGCAGCGATAATCGGATTTGGAGGGGGATATGTGGTGCTCGGGTTCGTCCAATACCTAAAGCCCGTGTGTCAGAGTAGCTCTCTCTTGTGCAATGCTCAGGAAGAAAGAATGTGGCACGGCTTTGTGAATCTCTTACCCATCTGAAGACTGACCGCCAGGTCCAATAGTCTCGTAAGGAGCTATGCCCGTGCAAAAATTACTGACGGCTGAGTAACCCAACCCAGCGTTCATATACCAGTTCTGGTCGTCTTTCTGGTGCTTTGCTAAACATTGGACGGTTCCCGCGCCGCCGGTAGTCACCGGAGGTAGAGAAGAAGCCGAAGAGGAAGAAGAAGTTGGCGTTACGCAACCAACGCTTGTCAAACTGCCACTTGAATAGGTTGTTATGCCCCAGTGCCGATTGTCATTACATGTACATCCAGTATAGGTACCTGTCAATGCTGCGGATAGATCAGCGGGGTAGCTCACAGTTGTCAACCTACAGCTCGTTGGGGCAGCTGAGGGTAGGGGATCCCTTGTTATTGAAATGGTTGTACTAGGGAGCGAAGTGTAGCCGCACGGGGATCGGGTTGTAGATGACAATGTTGGGTAGATTTTTTTCGAGGCACCGCAGACACACCATGTTGCTGGCGTAGCTTTGGCTTTGCCACTAAAGTCAGGACCGTCAGAGTTAGCGAAACAAGATGGCGTTGGTTTAGGAACGGGTAAGTCATCAATGGATGTTAGAATGGCTTGTTGTTGATCGAACCTAAACTTGGTCAGCACACCAGCTTCACGGTGCGACCAATATAGATCGCTATAAGATGAGACCTCGCTACCAGTCAAGTATGCCTTCGTATCCGTCTCCTTCTCCATAGTGTATTAAACCTGCACAGTCGCAATTTTTCCAAGGGCCCTGTTGAATGTCACATCAGACAAACTCGATTCTACGTTGGACCTTAACTTACGCTGCTGCACTTCTGATCCAGTCCATTGCAGTCCTCGTCTTCGCACACTGGCTGAAGAAGCATTAGCATTCTTCAAATACAGATACACGGAGGGAATGATGAAAGACATACCATATTACTGCCGGTTGGAGCCCCTGGAGGGCACGTCGTCGGAGATGACGTGGATGATGGTGCTGCCCAGCCTTTGGTGGGGATTTTTGGAGCCTTGGGAAATCGAAGCTGCCACATTACCGCTTTTTTCGTCGCATAGATGCTGAAAAAGGTAAATGCGACGTAGAACGTCTTTCGTCTTGCTTGAGACTTTGCCACTGCAATGGCCGCGTCCAAAGGACTTTTAAAAGACGAGGACACGTCCAGGTTAAGGGATTCAATGTAGCCGGCAGCTGCATCCATGATACCACCAGGTTGTGCAGTTGCTAGTGCTTCAGATATAAGGCAAGACTCGAATCCTAGCGTAAAATATTAGCACTCGTCTGTTCCAGTTTGTAACGGCAGACCAAGGGAACAGAATCGGGGTAAGGGGAGATCCGCGAACCTCCATCCTCAGAACTTAGATCACTTCGTTTTGCCTTGTTGACAGCTTCGCATGCTGAAACTGCCGCCTTTGCAGCAACTTCCAGTTGATCCCGAAGAAAGGGAGCCAGTACCAAGGACACATCGCCCTCGCTGAGAGCCCCAGTCGCTGACGCTACTGTAGTTACTGAGGCGGGCACGCTCTCTGTCGTGGTCAACGTGCCACTTGTAGAAGTAAAATCCGTCAGATTCATAGTGTTTGAACCGATCCACTACATTGCTTAGTTCTTGTAGTAGGTTGCTGCATTCAGCGGGCGAGGCCTTACACTTGTAGCGCTGGGATTGGGAGCGACCAGTATTGTCTCTTGGCCGACTGGATCCTGTATACTGGATGAAGTCAGTGAACATTCTTACACATCCAAACGATATCTCCATTACTGACTTACAATTGGGAGATCGGACCGATATATGCAGTGAGCGGGTTCACGCCAATCTGTCCCGAACGTGTAGGTACGATGGCTTTAATCGGTAAGCTGCTCAAAATTCCATTGGAACTGTTTAAAGCTCTTGCGCTAATAGAATCGCTTAAAGGCACAACTCCGAAAGCTTGCGCGAGGCCAGTGCCTGCCAGAAATAATCCTCGCAGCTCATCGCGCATCGCAAATGTCAAAGCTATGACGCATAGAGATCAGGAATTGGAAAGAGATATAATCGAATCTTACTTTGAGATTAACCCTAAGCTATTGTGGGCGGGTGTTTCCTCATATCATGTCCACGGCCCTTGACAGGCAAGATGTCATCTAAGTGCAGCTGCATCAGTATCTGGCTTCGGCGTCACTTCACGCGTAATTTCTCATTATCTGGGCTCAAGGTGCGGAATACAGGGGGCGCATGGGACAACATGTCATCTTTCGGGCTTCTTGCAAGATATGTTGCCATGGAGTAGCGTCGGTGCTGGTAATTCGTGCCGCACAAGATTGCCCAGAAGCCCAAGCCAACTGGAATCCCACAATGCCCAGATATTTTGCAATACACTAGGTGTCTTTCTTGGTTCAGACAGAAGGCGAGGAACATGAGTACGTAGGTAACCCCGTGGTCAAAGCAGGAGGTGGACCTAGTGTGAGCCTCAAGTACTGGAGGTAGAGTAGAGAAAAGTCTCCGAAGGATCCTTACTTAAGGCCTGAATGTTTACATAAGCTACTTTGCTGCATTCCTTCCACCAATCACAGCCGCCAGCAGCTCTAACATCTTTGGGATTCCCGCGGGCAATGTCGCCAGGCGTGAAGCTGGGTACTTCTTGAATTGCATCGACGTTACGAGGACGGTTGCCATCGCTGTGTCTCTGTCTACCCTACACACATCCGTCCTCGGTCGTAGAACCGTACTCTACGATAGAGTATCATAAGGGGACGCTTACCTCGGTCAAAGAAGGGTTTTCTAGGGAGTACAACTCACCCACAACCGACTTCATCTGTGCCACTTTCTTACCTAAATTGGCACAGCAAGTCTAGGGTGTGTTACTGAGGATCGCTCCTCAGTCTAGCTGGCTTCCGAAATATTAGGTGACAGTAGCCAAAAGGCTACCAGATGCCAAATTATGGCAGCAGCAACCAAGCGATGCTAGGAGCCTTAGTATTCTGATGCCCAAGATCAAGTTGACCATTCGCAGCAAGGTAAGTAGGCTTGAGCATGCTATCGTAGTTATGTCCAGATAAAGCTCTGTCGATGTTTGCAAGTACCATCGGACGGCATTGTCCATCCGGCTAGTGTCAAGCACCTCCAAGCCGCTGGCAGAGAAGGTAATACGACGTCATTTTGAGTGGATGGCATGTCTCTGACTTCTATGGCAAGAGCAAGAGATGAGCTGAAAGAATACATCTGATAGTTCGACAACTCTGTCAACAGCCGCCGCCTTCGGACTCCGCTGTGCCGCCAGTACGCTATCGTACAGCTCCTAACATACCGGAATAGCATACTTGGTAATTTCGACGTTCTGCGCCCTCTAGAAACTCCACGACATCCAACGCCTAACACACAACTCTTATTCTGGATATGGACGTTGCGTCATCAATGACCTTTTTGTAAAGAGGCACATTCATTGCTCAACGCCTGGTCTCCAGATACAACAATGTCGTCATTTCGCCTTCCTCTCGGGTAAGCCCCGATCATGGAGGCAGTGAAGTTTTCTTGCCGGTCCAGCTAATGCAGACTTGGTCCACCTGAGCTTTCGATGTCGAAGCGCAAAGTCGCAAACCAGAGATCGACCGAGATCTCTTGAGATATCTGGCCAATTTGAGGATACTCCGCGGCCATATTCTGCATTTATGCTGGCAGGAGCCACTTCCGCAATGCCTGCTAAGCTAGACTTAGGAAGATAACAGAGATATTATGGGTTACCGTGTTGAAAGGAGCAGCCGCCATTCTGTCCAGGTTAGGAGGTAGAGGCAGGTCCAGTCCCAAGAAACTGGCCTACAGATGTTAGAGGTAACCTCAGCTGTATATAACCTTCAGCTTCTGCTAGAAATCACAGTTCATCTATTTCCGCTGCTTCCTTACTACTGTACACTTCATCGGTTTCCTCGACGCAGGCGCTTTTCCTGCTTTAATTATTGCCATGATTAAAGCTGTCTCTGCCTTTTATTGGTTGTTGCTGTGCGGGCTTCTGCAACAGGTACGGGCGTACTATCTGGATGCATCTTGCACCTCAGGTCAAGGTATTCATCAAACTTGGCAAGCTCAGCAGACGATACTGATTTAAAAGACAAACTCAATCTTATAAGGCGTATAACGGACAATGCGTTCAGATTCGCAGACTTAGCCCTACATGAGGTTCAACAAGAGCCTCAACGGCCCGGGGTGGTATCGCTGGTCCGAAACCTCTTCCCTGCCACAGTTAGAGACACCGGAATTCGAAGTGAGCAAGGGTCTTGGTGCTCGCTGTCACTCGGCGTTCGACGAATTCTGACGCGGATTCAGGCACCTTTGGGTCATTTCCTTGGCAGCAGGCAAAGACCCAAACGAATGTGAAACCTAATCTGAATGATGCATTGGCAATCGTACGTCAATCCGGTCCTCTGATTCTCTTCCTATGAAGTTTTGCCGCTCAACACCCCCTTTAGGTGATCTATTGCGATACGAGTCGATTCTCCGAGAGGTCTGTCATATCGGGTTACTGAATGTCACCAAGGCATATGCTGATGTGGACCGCTCTCCTTCAGGGATAATATCGGCGATGGTAAACTTTGGGATAATGGCAAGTTCGACTAACTCGCTTTGCTTTCTTTCCCCAGCAACTCGCTGTTTGCGTGCGATTACTGATCTCCAAAAGACTTGCAGGTAGCTGTCGATAAGGATGTCAAGACGGACTGCAAGAAACCATGGATATTTGCCTTTACTGTCAACCCAGAATTCTGGGTGAAAGTTGAAGGAGGAGCCGAGCGTAAGGTACAGCGATATAGCCAGATTACCTTTTGTCCATGGTTCCTAGAGTATGCGAACAAGCATCGATTTGAGTCCTCCTCGTCATTATCTGACTCTTTCTGGGCTAATTTGGGACGTGGTCTGGACACATTGGTAACAAAACTTCTGTTGACAAAGGTGGACCTCATGTCGCTTGCGGATAAGGTGATGCTTCATGAGGTGAACCGAATTGAAATTCCAACCTTGCCGACGAATATTGACTGTTGCCAGTTAACTCATACCCGAGCTGGAGGCCAAAAGATTGATGTGGGTGGATTTCGGAACGCCTACGGTTGGAAGAGTTGTAAGAAGCTGGCGGTCACGACTGGAGGTGACGCATCGGATAGAAACGCAGGTAAGCAAGTGTGCATTCGAGAGATGATGCCAGGCAGAAAGGGAGCTAACGACGGTGCTGTAGACTGTTATGCTTTATTCGGTTCTGGTATGGACTGATTCTACTAATAGACGCAAAGTTTCATGACACTCTTTCTTGCTGACTATTATTAGCCGTTGATCTTTTACTCCGAGGATTTTCTATTGATGATGAAGGAAAGGTCACGGAACCGAATACAGGAAATCCAAGTAGTGGCAAACGAAGTGTCGATCTTCGACCGTGGCTGTGGAGTAGTTAGGTTGTATATTATCCCCAAAGCGTCGTTGTACCGATTTCTGTAATTTTCGAGAGGCCGTAACGGACTGCGATTAATAGTGTTAGAGTGTAGTGAGCGGGTTGCAACAAGGAAAGGTCGGCGAGCCGCAGGAGATTCGGGACTTGCTCTCGCTTAGAGTATTGTAGATACTCTAGAATTTAATTAGGGTCTCCCCACGTTGTATGAGTTGAAAATAAAAACCTAAGGAGATCCTGTAATTTTCTTCTAAACTCTACTAGACGCTTCATCTAAACTCGCAAAAAAGTATTGCTGGGGGACCTCCCAGACCTAAAGAGGTTAAAGATTCAAATTTCACTTCCTTGGGCGTCTCGCGTTCTTCTGTGACCCGCGTGGCACAGCAGAGTCACATCTGTCTTCGTGTTCAAGATTACGCTGACCATGTAAGATCACTTCATATTGTCCAAGTCCAGAGAGAAGATGGAATGGAATTCATTCGGGCATGGCTTGCTTAAATACCCGTTAATTGCGCTGATCGAGTGCTTTTGTTGCCTATTTCCTGAAGCTGAGCGCCAGCGCCGTCGACGTAACGAGGCGAACAGTCAGTATCGCTATTGGGCTCCGCCACCGATAAGATCACCTCATATGCGAGGAATAGCTCTCACGACGCCTCTCCATGCAAGTTCGAATCTGGTGTACTTTGAGCAAGAAGAGTCCCTGCTTTTCACAAGACTACCAGCGGAATTGCGCAGGGAAATCTTCTGTCAAGCCCTAGGGGGTCTGTACATCTCGTTGAAAATGACGAGGGGCGACTCAGCACACTTTAACTACTCAATATGGCCAGCAGAGGATAGGCTAAAGCAGTGGGACCATCCGTTGTTTCAAAACAAAATGGGTTACGATGCTTTCACGTGTCGCAAGCAATTTCTGTCGCTGTTGCTAACTTGCCGCCAAATGTAAGCATATACGCTCTTACATTCTCTTTGCCCAAGATCCCGACTGATATAACGCAGCTATTCCGAAGCGATCGATGTTCTTTACTCACAGAACGTATTCGATATGCCGTGGGCCACGGTTCTTGTGCATTTTCCTCAAATCCTGCCGACGCCGCGACTTAATGCAATCCGGCATCTTTATGTCGACTGTCATCTGCCTTCGGTCCCTGGTCGAGGTCAAACGGATAAATCGTGGAAGGAGATATGGTGCTCATTAGCTGCCATGCACGGACTGCAGGAGCTATATTTCAGGATAATGCTCGACTGGGTGTACAAACAAGATTGGCTGGAACTGGAACCAAAAGTACTCGAGCCAGTGAAAACAGTCAGGGATCCACGTGAGTTTGAGGTACTTTTGCCCTTTGCAGAAGCTGCGCAGCGAATGGATGAGGCGGATCTCAGCGAATATTCTTGTCGATTCAGGCGACCGAATGAAGGCCTTTGTCCCCCGCCGAACTTTGATCGGTCTTGGGTGGGGATTTTATTCAGTCCTTCGCCGCGACCATATTAGTCAAGGCCTTGCCACAATCAGCAGGAATATAGACAACCGTCCCTGTTCAAAAGGCCGAGCAAGCTGTGGCGCTGCTCCAACTTTTTTTACGGTCGACCCCCCAGATAAGACCGAACAACAAGAATAATCGTCGTTCTGAAACTCGACCGAGAGACAAACTAGAATGAATATGTGAAAGTGGCAGAAAGAAATGTGAGATCTGGGAGACCTAAAGGTTTCCCGGTAGGTATAATGCCAACGTCGTCCTGGACTGAAGTTAATCTTTCTGGGAATCTACTGCCTCCGACTTGACAGTAGACAAAATCGTCTCTCCGGAACTCTTCCTGTTGGAAAATACAGATATCGTCTGCATACGTCGAATGCTTTGCGGTAGTAGGGATGTCGAATATGCCATAGCAGACGATGATCCAAGTTGATAACACTTCGATCCATCACGCGGATTTTCAGGGATCTCGGAACAAATGAGAAGTCTAATTTGGTAGCTACAACAGCCTTGAGCTTTGAGATAGGCAACTTGAACGAGACATAGTGTACACTTCACGTAGTGACCTGTAAAACGCTGGAAGTGCCAAAGTAATCAACATGGTAGCAGGTAATCGTAGCCATATACAGAACTCGAAGTGCAGATCACGTACGATGTTATCAAGCCGGAGCTTTAAGCCCCTTGAGTATCGCGCAGTCATCTCTTCTCCCACTATTGCCGCTTCAAAGAGTGCTTATCCAAGCCGCTCTGCGTATCAGCAATACCATGGACACCGCTTTAATGGTCTGACTTCGCTTCGATCTCATCCGGCGATCGAATTGTCAGTTCCTTCACCTTCAGTATCGTATACCGGTGCTTGCTTCTTACTGTCCTCACGTGTCTCTGCCTCTGCTTCGTCTTCTCTTTAAATCTCATCGGTTCGCTTTCCGTTCCCACTACCACCGCCCGACACACAAATAACCGCTCATCCAGATATCCGTTTTTCCTCTTCGTCTTTCCGTTCCAGAGATGGTGATCAACCGCTCCTGCTTTTAGTGTGTAATCCCGCGATCCAATTGTAGATGCACGGTTCAAGCGCAAGACATCGCCAGGAGAGACGCCATGCATGAAGAAGGGCAACCGAATGATATCGCCTTGTGTGACGACGTAAGGGCGAGCATGAATGTGTGCGGTTATGTAGTGTGGTTGCTGAGCGCGTAGGGAGGGGAGAAGCTCCTTGACTGAGTCGGCGATAGGAGTGGTGGCCTGCGAAGGAGCGATTGAGTTTGGTTGAGGGAGTCTAGCAGCTGAGGACGGAGCTGTAGGTGTTTCTGAAGACTTGAGAGCAGCTCTGGGCGATGGTGAAATGTGCACACCGGAGTTGAGAAGGGGCTCTGGGACTTGGTCTGCTTCTGTACTGTGAGAAACAGTATTTATTAAGCGGGCGCGGCAGGGAAGCAAGAAAGTCGGGGGTAGCACTGAACACGCGTCAAGGAGACTACGCCGTACAGTCCTAGAAAGCATGATTGTCAAGCGGTGTCGCCAGCTCTGCAAGATGGAACAGTTGTATGCAGTACTCGGAATTGTTATTGCGGAAAATTGATTCGGGAGAAGACAAAGTTGGGAGTTTGCACGTAATGCAAACATGCTCTTCGCCGCCCCGCCGAACTTTTTGAATTGTAGTCCCACCAGCATATTTCTTTACAATACATCTCATCGCCGCCCGCGCACCAGGACAGGTCTTCCATTCAGTCCGACTTTGGTGTCTTCGCCATGCCTCAAAATGAGTATATTGAGCGTTGGCAAAAGCAGCATGGGCGCAGGTATCCCGCTCTTCTACTTGACTTCCTCCGTAACCTGATTAACAACTTCTAGGCTTGACTACGAGGAGCGAAAACGCAAACGCCTTGCTCGCGAAAGCCACAAGCAATCCGATGATGCACAGAATCTGCGTGGTCTGCGGGCCAAACTGTACCAGCAGAAACGGCATAAGCAGAAGATACAGATGAAGAAGCAAATCAAAGCCAACGAGGAGAAGAACGTCAAGTCTTCCGAGCCCGCCACCGACAACCAGACCCCGATCCCACAATACTTGCTTGATCGATCGAACCAGACCAATGCCAAGGCTCTCTCATCTGCAATCAAAAACAAGCGTGCTGAGAAGACTGCCAAATTCAGCGTCCCTCTCCCGCGCGTCAAAGGCATCACCGAAGAGGAGATGTTCAGTGTGGTCAAAACATCGAGAAACTCCAATAGGAACTGGAAGCGTGTTGTGACCAAGCCCACATTTGTTGGTGACTCTTTTACAAGAAGGCCAGTCAAGTACGAACGCTTCATCCGGCCGATGGGTCTCCGGAAGAAGGTTTGTAACTGTACGCACCCAGAGCTCGGTGTGACTGTGCAGTTGCCCATAATTGGGGTGAAGAAGAATCCGCAAAATCCCTTGTACACGCAGTTAGGTGTCTTGACCAAGGGCACGATCATCGAGGTCAACGTAAGTGAGTTGGGTATGGTGACGGCCGGAGGAAAAGTGGTTTGGGGGCGATGGGCTCAAATCACGAATAATGTAGAAAATGATGGCTGCGTCAATGCGTGAGTCCTCTCACATCCCGCCGCGTGATTTCGCTAACCTGCTCTAGTGTTTTGCTTGTTTAATGATTTGTTAACTCTGCATTGCTTGGCGTTCTGGGCGTGGCATGGCAAAGTACAAACAGAGCTGCGTCAGTGGCCGTACTGGCTCCTCCGAATGATACGGATGCATTCAGCCGAAGACTTCATTACTTGAACAGTTTCCATGAACAGAGCAATAGATATCCAATCAAATTTGGGGCCAGATGGCATATCCCGACTGTCTGGTATTGTTTGTCTTTTTGATTTAGCAATATACACGATGGACATGTCCACGTAGACCTCCTACGGACTGCTTACAGCCTAGCCCCTGTCATTACTTCTCAGTGCTTTTTAATCGTGAAAATGCTGGGTAGGGCAGAAGAGAACTCCAGGCTCCCTCGCTAAAACAACACACTCAAAGTCTCCCACGACTTGTACGTATCCAAGTCAACCACCAACGACCAGTTAGAAATAGGGTGATTCCTTTTCAATCCAGAGCCTGCCGTTAAAAAGGACAGGGTGTGAAAGGTGGAATGGAAAATGCTTATCCTCGTTCCATCATTTCTGCAATCTTCGCGAAAAAGCTAGACGGATACTGTCGCACCTCCTCTTCACTTGGAAATCCTCTCTTCGTGTCCCTACATCGGTCAACCACACGAGCAATGACCTGCCCCAGGAGCTCTTGACTGATTGGTATTGCCTCGTAATCATGACGTTGTCCAAATTTGTTGTCGGTAGTGGTGTAACCCTCAGGATAGAGAAATGGGTCTCGCTCGGACAGCAGATCTGCAACAGTCGGACGTTTCGTTTGGTCTCGGTTGAGGCATTTTCGCAGCGTACTACGTAGTGCGTGGGGAACCCACGAGCCTCCGACGCCTCGCTCCGGGAAGCTGATTTCGACATTGGGATTCGTGATCGCCATAATCCGATGAACTTGATTGGGGATATGTGCGAAGGGCGGCCGTCCGTAGGTCATCTGGTAGAGGATACATCCCAGTGACCAAACATCCGACGGCTTGCCAATCTTCATCATTTTCCCCGCTGCGCCAGTGCCCGTTGGCATGCCCTTCTGCACCGGCACACTGGCGTTCGTGTCAATGATGCTCTCGGGTGACATGTAATTCGGTGTGCCGACATGAGATTCACGGTGGACGTTCATGGTGATGTCGGTCTCTATGCGGTTCGCGATCCCGAAATCAATGAGCTTGAGGTGACCTTGGACTAGTAAGAAGTTGGCAGGCTTGAGGTCGGAGTGCACTATGTCGTGAGCGTGGACGGCATCGAGGCAGCAGAGCATTTCGCGCCAATAGAAGCGTGTGAAGGCGAGATCGAGACCGGGAGTGCCGTTATCTGAAGGTCGATCGGCGTCGCTTCTTGACGAGGATGTAGATGCAGAGTTCAAGCGGGAGTTAATTAGGCGGTTAAGATCCACTTCACCCATCTCCATGAGCTATTTCCGATTAGTTGACGAAGGTCTCTCCAGAGTTGCTGATGTGAACTCACCACGCTAAGGCTTTGCTTCTCCTCGTCCAATTCCCAGTCGAGTAATCGTACCACTCTGTCCACATTTGACAACCGCTGCAGCAATTCGATCTCACCCTTGTATCCCCGTACTGCCATCTCATCGCAATCCTCCAGCTTGACTTTCTTCAATGCAAACATCCTTTGGTTCTCCGCCATGACCCTGTATACATCACTACTACCGCCTTTTCCAATTTTACCCATGAGAGTAAAGGCCTTACCATTGACAAGGACATGACTTCGCTTTTTCTTCGACTTGACAGCTGAGGCTCCGGCTTGTGCAGTGGCGGTCTCCAGCACAGTCATTTTTGGTGGCGGTGGAGGAACATATCGATGGGGTGTATTTTTGCTAAGTGGAGCGAGAGCGTCACGACGAGGCGACGAGGGACGATTTGGAACGGGTGTGTCGGCGACTTGACGAGGCTTTTCGGCATCGGAAAGCACTGCAACTTTCTCAGATCTCCCAAGTATCTTGAACTCCTGGTCCTTGTTGCGCTTAAAAGTGGGAGGTGGTTCATTCTCCTTATCTCCACTGATGGCGGAACGCGGAGGCGGAAGGGCATATGCTCGCTCGCTAGTACTAGGTCGACTTTGCTCTGAAACAGCAGCAATGGGTTTCGCGGAGTCTTCACCACTCGGTCGTTGGTTGTCTGCTTTCGATGGCGGCCGAGCAAAGTCGTGCACTGAGACCGGTGGGTGGTTGATTCCGGGGCTCAAACTTCTCTCCTTCGACCGTGCTCGTGGTGGATCCTCGTGCGGCATGTCTTCTGCACCTCCCGTAGCCAAATTTATATACTCGTCATTAGGACTGTGATTCTCGTCACTGTCTCGTCGCCGGAATCCTCTTCGAATTGGAGCGCCTCGAAGAAAGCTCCCCGCCATGGGTCTTTTGAACTTCATAGACCCAGGAGGGCCGCCCGCTTCGGCAGATGGTTGCCTTGACCGGCCAATCGCTGAACCAGTGTACTTATTCAGCGCATCTTCCTTGCCCGTATCGTTTCTATCCAAACTTGCAGAGGCATTGCGAGCATTGTCCCCCGACGGTCCAGTTGCTTGGCCAGCAGATGAACCCGGTCTGCTTGTTGATGTGGCATTCGATGTATTAGACCCAGCTCTTGACCTGCCTACACGAATCGCACGCGGAGCTGGAGCTGGAGTTACCAACTCGTGCAATTTATTCTCCCTAGAGATTGACGTTTGTTGAGTTGACGTCCCGGAAACTGATGTTGCTCTGCGTGAACTTCCTGAAGCTTGCGCACTACCGACGCGGACCACTCTTGGGGATGTGCGCTCGCTATTTTGCGAAGTATTGAGAAGGTTCGGGGACGGTCTCCGGGATATGCGCAAACTGGGTGCTCGAGAAGGTGTATCCGCGCTCCGAGGTTGAGAAGCTGCCCTCATTTGCCTGACTGGACTCTCTTTGACTGGAGAGGATTTTCCTGCCGCCGACCCATCATTTTCCAACAGAGCTTTCGTGAGCGCGCTGAACTTCATCGGTTGAGGAACTTCATCGTCAGAACTCTCTCCTCCCACGTCGATGCGCTGCAGGGCGGGAGCATTGGCGTGAAATCCATCGGATTGTCCAAGTACAGACCAGGGCGATTGACGTGGAAGCTGAGGGCGTGTCGGTATTTTCCTGTGTGCAAGGCTGTCGTTATTGTAGTGCTGCGAAGCTAAAAGGGAAGCCATCTACTGCCGCAGGCTATATAAACGAATGTCGTGATCGATGGGTATGGCCAGCCGGTGGCAAGATACAATTGCCATGTATCAGATGCCTCGTATTATGCTGCGCGTCCTTGAAGTCGAAGCAATCCAAAATCTGTCGGGCCACATTGAGGAATTCGAGGTACGGAGGCGCGGGTCGCGATAATGGACGGTTCGGCTTTTCTGAGGGTGTCGCGTTTGCCGATGTTTGATCACATTGCCAGGGCAACCGCGCTATTATCGCGTTCGGCCTCTCCATCTTCTTCCACTTGACTTCGGAGATGCTCAAAAAAATGATTTGAGTCCTGATAATACCTCAGCTCGAACCGCATCAGTGGCTAATTATTTGAATATCCAGCTATTATCATCTTGTGTCGACGCGCTGGACTACAAAATTCCTCCAACGACTAGTGTCAATCGGTGCAATGTTTTGCTTAGTGCACTAGGGCTGCATAACGAAGGAGAGGCATCGCTCGCATACGAAACTAAGCCACCACAATTTACAGATAATTCATCTACTCGAAGCCATCCGGCCCGGAAGATGTCCAGAGTAGTCATCATTACCTGTAATATGGAGGCTCTTTGCTTTCCAGACCATTGATTCTTGTTTGTTCTTTGATTCAGCTACAGCTTCGCATTTTCGTCTTGTAGGATGAACAAATTTCTCTTTGGGTTCTCTGGGTCTTGATGTACATTTCCCATTGCACCTATCGGTTCTTGAATTTTACTCGCAAGTTGCTGCAGGGTCTTTTGATCCCCGTGGTTCGCCAAAAAACGTGTTCCAGTATCCTTGAGACGGGCAATTATATAAGCTCGGAGGAGCGTGTTATCGCGATTAAACTCCACGGTGTATGTCTAGCAAGGCAACTGTCAGCTGAGTTGCGATAAGACCCACAGTGGAAGCCTTGATGGCGCTTTGCTTACTTCTACTACTCCAAGACCTTTGGGATGCGACTCGATAGGTGGTGAGGAGAAGTCCGTGATCTTTTCTGGCAGAGCATTGCGCTCCGGGTATCCCGATTTGCTTTTAGGGGGTCGGGATGAAAGGCAAATGGCGTGTTGATAGGTGAGGACACCCCCATTCGCAAGTACGAGCCCGTGATGGCCATTTCCCCTCCTCAGCTGACGGACCATCTCAGTGATAGCCTTACACGCCATCAGTACCTTCTCAACTATACGAGAGCATTCGATGATGTCTTACATGCATTGAGTAGTTGTTGCCTGCGCCTCCAAAGGATGTAAGTCCTCCGAGAAGAGTGATGGGCTTCGGCGGAGACGTAATTGACAAGCCGAGATGTCGGCATGCGATTTTCGGGACAATGGGGAAGCAGCTTAGACGACATTAACTCCGCATGCCTGGGAAAGAGAAAGGGCCACAATCTTGCACATACGAATAGAAGTCAAATAGATCGATCTCATCTTTGCCGATTTTCGATTCTGCAAGCGCGGCGTCCAATGATCTCGAAATGGCAGAGCTTGAATGAAAGTTGGGCCGTTCCCAGACTAGTAAAATTAGAATGCCTCAGAACATAGAGTTTATAAGGAATCGAGGAACGAACAATTGTCGCTATCTCTGGTACCCGCGCCAGCAAGTGGATAGATCCAACGCCTCTGGTCTATTCCTAGCTCTTGAGCATAATCTGTGGTTGTTAAAATACAAGCAGCAGCGAGATTTACGGTGTTGAATGCATTCATGAGCAGCGGATCTGTTGAAGCCGTTATTAATGCCATATGTAAGTAAACTCTGAGAACTCAGCTAACATGGGAAGCAAATCATTCGGTTTCTTTTTGTGACATTCCCAATTGCCTCCGCGTCATCCGCCGGGCGTCCGTAATTCCATGCGTGAGGGTTTTGCTCAGCTACCTTAGCGAACTCGGCATAAAGTTGGGCTGATTCCCGGTGGTTTTCTTCGATGGACTGACCTAAATGGGCTCGAAGGCCGTTTTCGTATAGAGGATAAATGTGGATTGGATTGCCAATAGAATGTATGGCGCCCAGACCTTCGACATCGTGAGTGAAACTTGAGGGAGAAGCCTGCCGTAGGAACATACTGTCTCCCAGCCCCCGGGTTGTAGGAGAAAACACAGAGTCTATGCTTTCTCCAACGCTTGTCCATCCAGGGGGAGGCAGCTTCTTCGCAGCTACACAGCCGGTCACTAAAGTCGAACAGGCACTTCAGCATTGCTATCTTGATTTTAGTTGCTAACGGCTTCTACATACGCGATGCCAGAGCTTCGCCACCTGTTATTATTGCAACTTTGCTCTGATTGAGTGACACGCGGCGCGCAGCATCGTCAAACAATTTTGCTGGCTGGTTTCCCCCGTGCTCACTATATTTTCTGTGATGTGGATTAATGCCGAGTTGATGACATAGGAGACCTGGGAGGTCAGTATATGGCCATGTCCAGGTTCGGACAACATCAATACTATCGATCTGAGATCGTAATTTCTGCTCGACCTGATTGGAAAGCTGGACGTCTTCGATCGCCTTGCAGATGGCTTGAAACATGAGTTGCAAAGGTTCCACGGCGTCTTCGGGTTTCAGTGACCTGTTTACTACATCTCCAACTCCAATAATGATCGGTACCGAGTGACCCATTATTGAGGCATCAACACATTGTAGGACTTACTTCCATACTCGACAAGATGTGCCTAGATGGAGGCTTGCTATTTCTTTTCAGTAGAATACTACGCAGATCGAGGCTAAGAGGGGACCGGGGTTTGCCGAGGCCCAGTAAGGCACGGCCGGGAGTTACTGTAAAATATCACCCAACACGGACGTAGCCCATATTCCTGGAAAACTTTCCGACTAAAATCTTGCGCAAGGGCGAGTTGCGTTAGAGAGAAAGTTGCTCTTATACTAGGAGTTCTTTCGAAGATAATACTTTGCCGGGTCGCAAGCCAGATCGAGGCTTTCACAACGCCTTCAAGCGCAAGCTACACGGAATGTGAAACATACGGTACCCTATGCCTTTCTAATCTTTCTTCCGCAGTCCATTCCTAGAGACATGGCTGGTAAGACTCCAACAACAATCTCGTACCCATCTTGCGGTACCACTAGAGATGCTGACTAGGGCGCATGTCGAGTTGCACTTCCATCGATGCACTAAAAATGAGGTGAGACCCCTTTGCAGCACGAGTCAGACTCAAAAAGCAAAACAACGCGCCCCGAGAGCTATTCGCGCTTGCTAGTGGCAAACTTCATATCTCTTGCTGCTTTGCCATTGTAGTTTTTTACTATCGCTGTCATAAACATTTCGGAATCGCAAAAGTCTTCTTAAGTGACAAATGTATCAGGAGGTTCAGGGCTGACCAAACTTGATTAGACGCTTTGTTTCAAGATGCCTGTAAGGGATTCTTACGATGTTGGCACCGAGGAAAGCCGACCCAAAGTGGCTAAAAGGGGCTGATTAGCCTAGGCCTTGACGCTCGTATAAGTAGTCAAAATTCTTATAGATGCTTCGGGCTCAGTCCACTCCCTTTAGTCGCTCACTGTCGTAGCTGTCTTTGCCATTGGTCTAGCATCTCTCTGTGTACTTCTTTCTTCTAATCATAATCATGAAGGCTATTTTCTTTTCTTTACTATCTTTCGGACGAACATTTGCGAGTGTTGTGCCTCAAGGACATGATTCCAAGATCGCACGCGCACCTCAAGATTCTAGTCCAGGCCAGTGTCATGTCATTCAAGACGTCGGTACATTCATGGAGCACGCTCTGTACACATTTGAATCGTCCACCATGCCAGATGGTCTACAAATCTCTGATGGACAACCGCCGGTAACGACACCTGGAGCGCCCTACACGCGCGTGATGACAGCATCGTCAGTGTCCATTCAAGCTCCGTACCTTGAATTAACGGTAGTTGGAGGACAAACCCAGTCTCCTATTCAGGGAGGGGAGGTCAGCACCGCTGTTACTGATATTCTATATGCATCCGTTCGCACACGGGCCATCTTCAGCCCTGTCAAGGGAGTCTGCCACGGCCTGTTTTTCTACAAGAGCGACACGCAGGAGACCGACATCGAGTACTTGACAGATCCAGACTCGACAAGCAATCCCCAAAATGGAAGCGTCCCATTGCAGCTCACCAACCAGGCGGCTGACGGAGTGCACGATGACGAAACTTACACGACATATCCGGCTCCAGACACTGCGAACAGTGAGGAACACGAGTATAGGGTCGATTGGACCTCGGGGACGACTACTTTCTACGTGGATGGGGTCGTGGCAAAGACTTTCACCAGCAATGTTCCTACAGTTCCTGGCACCTGGCTCTGGAATAACTGGAGCAACGGCGACAAGGGTTGGAGCGTGGGTCCGCCGATACAAGACAGTGTCTTGAAGATTCGGAGCATCGAAATGTACTACAATCAGAGCAGTACCCAGAAAAGCTGCTGAACAAGGATTTTGCCATGTCTGGAATTTTCAAAACATCTGTATATAATATTCCCTTGACTGCACGTCTCAAGAGTTGGATTCTATCGGAAGATGGTATTTCTGGATAATTTACTCTAAAGGGTGTAAGATAAACGGAAACAAGCAACGACGAGATAGGAAAACTTCGGTCCCTGAGAAAGTTGTACAGTTCATCTTGAGAGTTCATACACGCAGCAGAGTCAGAATCATAGGATGAGACACCTCTTTGATGGTTGCTGTGTTGAATGCTAACACCGAGTGCAAAGCCATAGAATAGACACGTGCTGAACTCGCCTCACCGAGCATGAGCGGGATTGCTCCAGGAGTTCTCTTCTACTAACCGCTTGACACATGAGAGAACACAGAAAGTGCGTGCACCAGAATCCTACAGCCTCCAGTATATTTCCTATGACAATATCAGAAAAAGGGTCAACATAAACACCAGAGCCGTGGAGCCTGGAGGAGACGCGAAGTCCGGCGTGGGGACCATGAAGGTCCTCGCTCGGGTGGGATCGTGGTGGTTGTTCCGATCTTCACGGCCTGGGACCATTCCAGCTGGTCGACTAACGAAGACTCTTGGATTGAGTGATATATTATTTGTAAACCTCGTTACGTCCTTGCAAACCGTGTTTGCATAGTCTTCGGTCTGATAACGGCTTGACTTCCTATCCGGAGATTTGTACCAGATGAGCAGTCGAACCGGGAGTTTGAACATGCAGAATTGCAACTTGTGACCGATTTCATACTTTTGCTATTAGTACACAGTTCTCTCAAGAAAAAGAACATTCATGATACTCGGCAATACCCATGCTCGACCATTGTGGTCGCAGCCAAATTGCTCAACCCCATATCGTTAGAACTCAACCAGTCGCTCCCAGCGATTCGTGACACGCTATGCAGGCCCAAGAAAAACATGACAGAGTACTATTTACAAGAATCGTAGCCGCTTCCATCCCCCTTCTCGCCATCCACCACTTTCTCCAACTCACTTCATCCCCATCAACTTCCTCACCTTCACCACCGCACCCCTCCTCCCACCAAACGCCCCCATCGCGCCCCGCTCATCCTCCACCAACGGCGGCAGATCCTCCAACGCCAACGGATCCGCATTCAGCTGCAGCTGCCTCACCCTCAACTTCTTATTCGTGTTCGATGCAGAGTAAGAATGCTGGAACTCGTTCTGCCATCCATAGATATCCTCATCAGCAGCGCGGAGATCGGGCCGCGTGAGCGTGAGCCGCAGCGTCATCTCCCGATTCGAAAGGAGAGCGCGCTCGTAGGAGTCGCTGGGGCGGGGACGGAGAGGAAGAGTGGAGGGGGATGGCGGGAGCGGTTTGTTGGTTTGAGGGGGTTCGGGATCGGAGGGTTTGCGTTTGCGCGTGGGGGTTGGAGTGAGAGTGCTGCTCGTGGTGGATGTGGGAGTGGCGGAGGACTTCATGGAGGCGAGGGAGGGCTTTTTGGAGGGCAGGTAGTGGCCGGGTGTTGGTCCGACCATTTCGAATTGGTCATCGAGTTCGGATGATGGAGTTGATGGGTCTTCGAGATCGGAGACCGAAGAGGTGTCGGCGACGAGGGACCCTTTGTGATCGTCAATGAGGTTGTCGAGGCGATTGTCGGAATTATCCTCTTCGTCCTCGAGGAAAGCTGAGGTTTCGTCAGATATATCGAGGAATGCTAGTGAGTCTTGAGTGCCCGCGAGAAATCTTTGAAGGTCGTTGTTCAAGATTCGGTTGCCATGAGGTGGCTGTTGCAGAGATTTCTCTAAAGGGTTGATTTCGTCCTCAGTAGTTTGCATTGTAGAGGGAAACCCAAATTCCACGGCTTCATCAAACTTCTGAGGAGATCCGAGATAGAGTCGCAACTTCTTCCTCACGTCTGCATCGCGATAGAACACAGTCGGAACCTCCCGGGGTGTAGATGGTCGAGGAGCATTTGTCAGCGTAGTGATAGATGCAGATCTACCTGCGTGAGTCGCCGGCCGACTTGCATTAGTTGGTGTAGATGGAAAAGGGCCGAAAGTGTTTAAACCACGATTTCGTTGGATTGGTGGTCTACGGAGCTGGCTCCCTATCGTTTCCGAGTAACCTGGTGACGTGGACATAGTAGGATCCGATGGTCGACGCTCTGGATCCCAACGAGATCCCACGATCAGTTCAGGGTTGCTGTGCGATGGCATTGATATTGATGATGTTGCGCCTTCTCTTGTCTCTGAGATAGTCCTCGTTCTTGAGCGAGACCTCAACAGAGCCTCATCCGCAGGATCCATGATCACAGTGTCGCATTGCTTCGTCAAAAGAGCCTGCTCTTCTCTCGAAAAGTGTTGCCTCTTGATTTTTTCCGGCAATGCCATGAACCACTGAGCTTCCAATTGGTTTAATGCGTAGTCTTCCCGTCCTGATGGACGTCGCCTTAGACGAGTGCGGGATCGTGACACATCAGCTTGCTCGACTCGGCTGATGGCCCGAGAATGTCCTGGACGTGAACTACTCGAAGTCGAAGGCCGACTGGTGCTAGCAGGGGACGATCGGCCACTGGAGGAGGTGGCGGCACCATCGGCAATTCGAAGACGCTCGAGCGTAGAGAAGTATTTTCTCCTTTAGACATATTAGTATGTACTACTGAGGCAATTCTTGCAAATAAAGATGGCAACGACAGTATACATAAGACAGCGTTTCAAGACGTCTAAAGCATTGAATATGGGTAGGTGCACGTCATAGAACAGGACTAGTCCTCAATTCTTTTGCCGATGTTGATCAAGAGAGGGGACAAAAACAATTCTCGCGTAATACGTTTACAAGACGAAAACAATGATCGACAAGAAAGTAAACATGGTAAACTTACTGAATAGAGGGAGGAAGAGAGTCAAATTCCGTCTCAGTGAGGACCTGAGTTTTCATGGTGACGGGAGCTCCTTTTGATTTCGTTTCGTATGAATCTGTGCGGTTCTTACATGCCTCAGCGGGTTTCCCAGCAGTGACAGTAGTCACAGTAGTCGGTCGAAAGAGCTCCTGATAATATTGCTCAGGAGTGTGACGATTTCGTGAATTATAGATTGGAGTAGATATCGAGCAAGGAGGAGCAGCGGGCACTAGCATTCTTGAAGGGGCAGATGACTGCTGAGCCGGCTTGACGTTCGGTAGCATTTGTTGATTTGGTAAGTTTAGACCTTGCATGTGGACGGCGATAGCTGCACGTTGTGTACCCAGCCGTACTCTAGTCAGACACAGGTAGGGATGTCGCGTGGAAGTAGTTGATGGCGCGTTTCCCGGGCAAGTTACTAATGTTAAATCTGAGTCGATGTGCTGAGCGGCGGGCTCAGTGATATGGCAAACCAGCGTGATCATAAAATTGTATCACATCTCTAGCCGCCAAGATGCCACGCTGCGTGGACGCCACAGCCAGGGCCGGTGCCCAAAAGCGCGGCGGCAACCCAAACAGTTGGCCAGCGACATCCCACGGCCCGTCGGTCTCATCCTCCTCGCCATGATCGAAGGGACCAGCTGGCGGGAAGCTGGAACGCGTTCCGGGCAGGATGATTCCGTTTGTTGATGACGATGTCAGGGCGGAAGTGACAGACCAATGGCCCAGAAGAACTATCAGCCAGTGCACCCAGTGCCTGACGATCATTCCGAGGGATGCATGACCGCGAGCCACGTCTGGGATGTCCAGCCGGAAGCGGGTGCTTGCTGCAAGGAGTAGTCGAGGAGACAGCGCAGTCGTGCATCCTCGAGCCGCATACAAACCTTGCAAGGGGCGAGAACCCGCAAGTTAGCATACGTGCTCAAGAAGGACTCGTCCTCAAAGAGCCCCAATCGATAAAGGGCGCAATGCAGGATCGCAGGGCACAGCAAGGCGTAGCCAATCTCAGAAACTGTGATGAAACAGGCGGCGGACCAATCGCGGCGGTGAGCTACGACCAGCTTCACTCTGTCCCCACGACTGGTTCGGCGTCAAGGATCCCGGCGCCTACCACCGGACAAGTGGACGAGTAGGTATGCTCGCAGTTTTGCCCCCTCTTCGGTTCTTTACACTGCACAAGTCTTCACACGCGGATTGTAGCAAAGACGATTTTGCATGGCCAACAGAAATCCAATGTTTCACCGTTTAAACAAAGGAACCAACTCGTGAGCCAAACGAGTTCCTAAACAAGCCAACATCCGCAAATAAAATTTTCTAATTTCATCTGACTACCTTACGACTTGCGACCTTTCCCAATCAAGCCTTCGGGGTACTAACCAAGTATCTAGGTAAAGCTACAGTTCGAGAATTCTGGCTTGATCCGTCTGTGCCACCCCAGACGCACGTGGGAAGTTGCGGAATTGCGGAGAAGAGGCGATGAGAGTCTGGCTCTGGCGTTTGCCTTTGTGCCCGCGTCTGGCTTGCAGATGGCGTGCATAGAGGCATGCCTAGTACTACACGCCCAGCATAGAACTGCCTTTCAGGAGATTAGTCTGATGTGAGCAGTGATAAAGAGCAACGCCTTCATCGAGTTCGACGCCGAGCTGACAATTCTCTCGATTGTATGATTATTTTAGGCTTCAGGATGACAGATGGTGAGCACATGGAGATTAGACCTGACGAGAGCTGCCCTACGAGTGCTCCGTAGGTAGGTACCTAGCTCCTTCCCTTCACCGAGAAGTGTTTGCGGGCCTAGACCCGAATTCAGCAACACCCCTGACCAAGGGCGGATGGAATTCCAAAGAGCTGGAATATCGACGGACTGTGCTTGTTTTCGTTTGCAAACAGTAACAGTCTCCTGCAAAGGCCCTGGCGTTTCACTGCTTTTCGTGCCTCTTCCGAAGGCCACATTGCTCTAGGTATGCCTGCCTCCTTCGATCACGCTGTAGATTTCCTTCATCGAAGGGTGGAGGCGTGCACATTTACTAGATATCCGCGTCAGTGGCTTGAGATCCTAGGTAAAAAGAAATATGAAGACCGGCTCCGTCCTCCTCGACCTCGGTAGGACTTTTAACACGAGACTCTCATGCAAATGCCCCCACACGTTTAATGGTTTCCCGATCTCCGGCAGGAATCTCAAGACGCTTCACAGCACGTTCTGACGTCAAAGCTTTGGAGCTCGGTCGCCTGCAGAGCTCGCTACCCGACTCTGATATTGGAAGAGAAGATATTAGGAGTCATCATTTGGGTTACATGCATCAATCGTGGTATTCTCGATCTCGATCATGACTTCCCATAGAGGTGTAACGATGCTGCAACTTCGCCTTTAGTCTGAAGCAATGACGAAGGAACATCCCGACGAGTGTACTGACTTCTCCTTTACCAAAGGATTTCAAACTTGTAGTGGTGTTCTCGGTTGCCTATCGAGAGCATGTTGGAGGACAGCTTTCTCCGAACGGCAACTCGCGACGCCTCGATCGCCTAAAGCAAAGGTATGTTATCTCCTTCGGATGTCACGACCGCCAAAACACATCGGATCTACAGGTCCTCACGGGGAAAAAGGCAGGTTTCATTACATCCGTATCAATCTTGAGGCTGCAGGCAAACGTTTCATGTGTCGGGAATGACAGGACGAAGCAGTAACCAAAACGGCTTCACATTGCTAAAGATTCAGGTCTAGAAATGTACCTTCATATCGGACAGCTAGCTTTACCCCTTAACTGCACATTCGGATGCACAGCGTAATTACAGTATCTGAGACGCTCCCTTCCGCCAATTCGTAGCGTGCGATCTCTCCGGCTTTCGCACCAAACATCTGCACATGTAGATTTTGACTGATGGTCATGTCGAGATGAGGCTCTTCTAAGCGAAGACACTGCAAATTATTGATTACTGACATAGAAGCACCGCATCTCATGTAATTCTGTAATGGATCACGGCTCCCTTTCTTCGTGGACCTCGTATCGGTCGAGTCGTCTGAACGTCGAGTTCTACCAATTCTCAGAGCTTGCCGAAAGAAGTGGAAGAGGACTACCTTACGGCGGCTGGGGGGTTCCTCAACTGGTAATCAATACAATGTTATTTTGATTTTGCTGTTATGACCTTGTCGGTTCATGTTAATACCGCCTTAACATGGGCCAACATGGTCATAACATTTAAACTGAGGTAACATTTTATTAATTACCAGTTGAGGAACCCCCCAGCCGCCGTAAGGTACTGTCTTTCTTCGTGACAACTTTAATGTATGTGAAGCACGCAGATAATTGACTCATTACTCCATCGATACGTAATTAAGAAATAGCTGAAGTACGGTGCTCTAACGATGGTCTATCTCCACCTCAAGGCTTCCTATCTCCCAGAAAGATACCTCTAATGGCACGGGCTTGAAAGCGACGAGATTCGGCAGTATTTATCAAATAATAGCCAGAAAGATAAACCGTTGAAGATCCATCGATTCAATTAACTTCCAATTTTCGACTATCTACGAGCCTTAAGGCAATACAAACAATATACCTGAAGTTATCTGCAAGGGGTATCTTTTCCAACAAAAACACAACCATATCGAAACAAAATAAACGTAGATCAACTCGAGAAAAAGAAGTTTCTTGACTCCCAATCCCCATACCGTCGTCGCCGGCACGGAGGCCAGCATCGCGTCCTTCCTTTCGATCACACTCCCCCTCTTTTCCACATACCACCACCTCCCATCTCTCCCTTAAACCCTCCTCCTCTTCCTATCACCACTCCCTCACGCACCTCCAATATCATACCAAAACTCGTCATCCACCCCCTCCCGATCCGGAACCTCCAATTTCCACTCTCCTTTCCCTCCTCCTCCTCCTCCTCCTCCTCCTGCTACACCTCCTGCAGCACCTCCCCTACCATTCTCCCCCTCCCCACCCCTCCCCTCATCCCCTCCCACCCCATCCAGCCCCTCCGCCCTCAACCCCACCGCCCGCTCCAAATCTTCGTACCTCACATTCAGCAGCCGGATCCGCAGCCCGTACCCCGCCACCAGCTCGACCAGCCGCGCCGTGTCCGCCGTGATCGGCTGCTGGTTCAGCAGCATGAGGAGGCCGTCTAGGAACTCTGAGGCCAGCGCGTGGGTCGGCGGGTGGAGGGTTAGGAGCGGGATTTCTGGGGGCGAGGAGGTGGAAGAGGAGGGGGGGTAGGCTGGAGTAGTGGTGGTGGTGGTGGGAGGGTGGGCGTTGAGGGGACTGTGGCTTTGGTTGTTGCTGTTGTGGTTGTTGTGCTGGTGGTGATGACTATTCTTTCGGGTGCTGCTGGTGGTGGGTGGAGAGGAAAGAGTGTTGGTGCGTCCGGATGGAGTGGCGGCGGCTGCCGAACCGTGGATGGTGATCTTGGTGTTCGCGTTGGCGTGGGCGGGTGCGGAGGCTGCGGTGGAGTGCGGCTTGGAGTTGTCGAGGGCAGCTTGGTGGGTTTTGAGGGTGGAATCCGAGGAGGCGGTGGAAGGAGAGGAGGCGGAGACGTTGGAGGTGACAGAGGTGACGGTTGATAGATCAATTTTCTCGGCGAGGCTGTCGAGGGAAGGATCGGTGGTGGCTTTGGAATCAAAGTCGGCGTAGTGGAGGAAGCGGCGGTTGTGGGAAAGCTTGACGTAGCGCCAAGATGCGGATGAGGGTTGAACAGCACCACCGTTGGCGCGGAAGTTGGAGGTATGAGGGAACCAAGCCCCTTGAAGAAGGCAGCGGATGCGTTGTTCTTTGACGAATTGGAGAGCTTCGTGGTTGAGTTCGTCTCGAACTTGTCTAAAGTGACGTTAGCGATCTCGTTCAATGGCATCAGATGGTCTGCAGAAGCCACCCTTGGCTTACTTCAAATGGTGACCCCAAGCATCCTCGTAGGTCAGTTCGAGCAAATCCATCTGCAACTCTCTCAATCTCCCTAGTTCCATGTCTCCCATCTCTTCTTCCACTTCGCTAAGATCCTTCGTTCGTGGCGCTTGTCCAATAACTTGCTCGACCAATATACGGACTAAATCCTCCACCTTACTGAAGTCTTCGGCTTCGGCGCCCGTCTCTTTCCATAGCCGTAGAAAAGCTGCCACACCAGCACAATGCAACCGTGACCACTGAAGGAGCAAAGGCTTGAATACACGATCCAGCGCCAGTCTATCACCATCGAGCACTAAGTATCGTTGCCGCGTATCCTCGCTTTCACCCCTATCCACTTCAAAGTGATCATACAAGACCAACGTCACGGCTAGACTCGCACGAGCAATGGGACATCGCTGTTCCGGAGGCTTTGACGCCTGCTCGAGAAGTAACTTCTGGAATATATCCTCATACCGCCGAACCCAGTCCGTGAGATCCATCATACCAAGGAATCCCACCTCTTCAAACTCGTACGAGGGCGACTCTGTGGCAAAGCCCAACCGTCGCCACTTTTCAGGATGGTGTCTGCGGCTCATGTTCTTTGATGCTTTCCGAGAGAGAGGCGTTTTGCCATTATCTGTGTCTCCGTCTTCCGTACTATCTCGTTGTTCGTCGTTGACGGTAGCATCGGCAGAGGCTGAGAGGCTTTTCGGTGGAGGGTTGCTAGCAAGATGCAGTGCTTTCAGAGCTCGTCGGTGATCAGGCTTCTCGAGATCGACGTGGACTTCTCGCCACTTGCGCAGGAGGACTTTCGTCAGGGATTGGAACTCGAGGACCGATGAGGCGACATCGGTCAACGAGGAGCTTTGCATTAGCATGTAAACCGCCTTGATGACCCCTAAATCTTGAAGACGCTTCACTAGCTTTGGCCACTCGGTTTCGGGCTCGTGAGCTATGGAATCGCGCATGAGAGAATTTATGAGAGACAGAGCATTGGCGCAGAGTGCGTGGTCAGCAGAGGACAGACGGGTCACGAGCATTTCGAGAAAGGAGGGTTGAATCGCAAGTGCAGGCTTAAGCGCACGAAATCCAAAGCTTCCTGCTTGTGAGCTGCTCGTATGAGGGCGGGATACAATAGCGACGAGTATAGACAGAGCGCTTCGAAGCATGTTGACAAGTGGTTGAGTTACAACAATGTCAATGAGCTGGACATGAGGTCAATTGGCATCTATTCCCAATTTTGGACATCTGCAAGCCTTACATGCTCAATCATCTCATTAGATATGATCTCCCAGCCCATGTCCAGCTCCAAAAGCCTATTCAATGACCCCAGACTGTAGGCCAATGTATTTCCAGATGTGCGAAGGCAGAGGCTACGCAGTCGCGACAGTCCTCCAGCTTGGATGAAGACATCCGCGAAGGATGGATCACCAATGACCTGCTGCAGCTTGAAAACTGCCATCTTGCGGGCAGAGTCCTCGTCACTGCGCATGCGATTGATTAGATCCGCCGGATTGACGTCTGCCATGATTGCTGCTACCTCCAGGAAGCGAATACCTGGGAATTGAGGCAAGCTCGGGCGAAAAGAGAGGGAAGGTTTTCCGTAGCTAGCATAACTTCGAAGGCGACGTAAGACGTGAGAGGCGAAAGGCCAGCACAGATTTTTGTACGAATGGTTCGGCGGGTTTGACCCGGGTCGCGCGTGAGTCGTGAGTCGGGGCCGGCACGTTCCAGCGAACCCTATTTCCATCAAGAGCTAGCCCATACAGAGTGTAATGCTGAAACACCATGGTTAGTCTTGTCACATCGCCTCCGGGAAAGGGTTCAATGCTCAGGGAAAGCACTATTGGATCTATTGGGTTTAGGCAATGATTTCTCATGCAACGTGAAAACAAGCATCTCAAACTTTTATGGCAACTTCATTGTAACCTATCGGGAGATTCAAGCTACCCCAAGACCGCCTATGTGAGGTATCCATGGATTCTGTGTTCTCCCATGGCCGGCCACCCAAATTTGGGAATGGGTATCAATTTTCCCACACGCAGAACTCCGTCAAACGCATGGCCCGCCGAAACTCATGCTAAAAGACAATCGCCGAATCCCTAAAAAGAGTACAGAGCCAAACAAGAATGCAACGCTAGGCCTCACGTTTGATGCTTATTCGCCGTGTAAATGCAATGCAAATAGATCAGAGAGTCGTAGTCGTAAGCCCGTGGAATTCTCATCGCCGCCACCCAACGTTCCAAATCACGTGTGCAATATCTCTCGCTGTGTTCACGGTATCGACGACTCGACCGAATAGACTGGTCGCAACGATGTCATCCTCATCTTCTTCGTAAGGCATGAACATGCCAGATGGGGTCCTTCGAAGACCAGTAGGGTTCTCTTCAGTGTGCTCCTCTTCTAAGGGTACCGGTGCTTTCTCGTGCCTGGGCGATAGACTATCCCTACGAAAGTTAGAAAAAGCACCAGAAGGTTGCCAACCTGCATCATCATCCTCTTCTTCATCCTGCGGCAAGAGAAAATTGCTCGATGGATGGGAAGGACGCAATGTCTCTTGGGAAGCAGACGGAGAAAGATGACCTTTCTTACCCCAGAACTTGGGGTTGGAACTCTGTGGTATACTTAGTAGATCTGGCGAGTCAGAACGAGACTTGAGCTTTGTGGCGGGAAGTTTCTCGATAGAAGGCCGAGCTCCAGTGGCGGAGTTACTTCGGGAGCTCCATTGTGGTCCAATCGGAGCTTTCTTAGTCGTCGTCGACGACGACTTCATCATCACTACACCATCGTCTGAGGAGTCTTCCTCATCATCCTTATATCCCCATTGCTCTTCTTCATCAAACTCCCCATCTTTGACATCGACTGCGATGCATTGTTCCACCGTATCATCAAAGCGAATATGGCGGTCTCGGGAGATATCGGGGGTTGTCAAGCCAGAAGATGATTGCGATGACGAGAATTCTTCAATTGTATCTCGGCTAGGCGGGGCTGACGGAAGTGCTGATGTAACGAAATCCGACGCGGTTCGACCAAGCATTGGCCGCTCCCGTATGTGTTCCGGGCCATATTGCTGTGCACTTTGTTGAGCCTGGATTGAAGCGGCGGCCTGTTTGATGAGCGAAGAAGCTGACAAGGACCGCTGCAACATGACTTCCGACATGCTACGTTTTTTTAGAATTGGTTTCTTATTGATGAACGAGTTGTTTTTGGATATACAACTTGCAGGCTCGGATGTTTGGTGGGATTGATATCGGTCAGAAGCCTGATGCAATGGACCATATAGCCAAGTCACGTCACTTTCTTTGAGCCTAATCTTGTTAGTACGCAGGTAGGAAAGCCGACCAAATTTTGGTTTAGTAAGACCAACCAATTCAAAGTCTCAGGCGAGACGGTCCTGAGGCCATACTTTGACTTTGTCCAAGTTCGCCAAGAAGCATTTTCTAGCCTTGATCTTTCACCGTAGATTTTCCTTTTTGAAACGATATGCCTCCAGGAAGACCAAATATCCTCTTCCTGCCACTCATGGGAAAGATAGTCGACATGTCGCGACGGCTCTATCCGGAGAGAAGTATCGTCTATGGCATTGGCGGGTGGAAAGGAAGGTTGAGAAAGTATTGCTTGGCTAGCGGCGTATGCAGTGTCTGTTTCTTGGAGGATAGCAGTATTTGGAGGACAAGAAGGTTCTTCACCAGTAGACATGAAGGTATGGTCATCATTGTAAGTTGGGAAGGATAGGTCATCCTCTTCACTCGCGGCAACGCTTGACGGAATGCTGCTGGCTGGCGTAGAGGTAAATGAAGAAGAGTGCGAGATTTCGGTTGGAGAAGACTGTGGAGGACTTGGAGGGTACGCCGAAGGCGTTACTGCAAGGCGTTCGGTGTGCTCAGATGGGTGCTGACGAGCTTTAGGTGACGAGGACGAAGCATATGATTTAGGAGAGCCGGACCGTAGGGAGGTTTGTGAAGGACTTGAGCGACGTATTGCAGCAGTCGAGGCAAAATAAGGATGGCCGTCGGGCTGTCTAGGGACAGAGATGACCTCGGCCATGTTGTCTTTGAGGCTGTCTGGAATTTGGCCACCGTGATCTGCTTCTGTACAGCCAAAAGGCCACCCCTAAGCCAGATCTGTCGGACGTGTCATTCGCTTGGGATTTCGTTCAGGGATGACGAGTATAGGGCATTTGTAGGAGATTTATCGGTGGGTGATGTAGTTCCTCAATTCCAACGGTGCGGGAGCCGTTGAGCCACCGTTTGAAAAATTTCTAGTCGTTTGGCGATGGGAGAAATCCAGAACAGGGACTCCAATTAATGCGTGGCCAAACTCCGAGGAAACAGTGAAGTCTGAGAGACGAGCAAAGAAGGCCAATGGCAAGGAGAAAGCTTGTCTGTTGGGGAAAGCTCCAATGCGGAGAAAGGGTATGAGGGTGCGAGGTTAGTGGGATCTGCCACCCTGCTGTGGGCACGAATGATGGTGCACGTCCCTGCCGTTTGCTGATAGGCCAGTCAGGCACTCGTGCCAACTGCGTCACAGGGCTCGAGATCGAGGTATGAGGTAATGGCGAAGTGGCTCAGAGATAGGCAAAGTGATCATAGGAAGCAGTCCTGAGTCGAAAGGAGAGTAGGCACCGATAGATTTGTTCGAGTAGGTGAGGTGAGGGAGTGGTGTCGAAAATGGTCAGTCAGCGATAATTAGTGACACAGTAACGGACGGATCGCGGGGCTCGCGCAACAATGAAGAGGTGGAAGAGGAGGGTAAGCGAGTGTGGGGGCCTGCCATCGATGCTCTCCTGGAACCCTGACTAGGCAAGACGATGCCAGGCTATACCAGGCTATACCAGACGATACCGTGGAGGGGCCCTGCTAGATGCATAAGATGCCTTCCATCTGCCAACGAAATTTTCCGGATCGCCCTCCAGTACTCGCGATACTTCGGGCATCACCGGCTTGAATGGACAGATTCGTACGAATGGCGGCAAAGAATTGCGCTATATCTTGGCTTCTACCAGTGAGATTACGACTTTCCACCTCACCTTTTCTCTAAGAATTTTCACTCGCCTTCTACCTTACGCGTACCTGGAATAGGCTCGACACCGCTCGGCTCTCGCTACCGGATCGTCTCTGAAAACTCAACCATTCTTATGGGTTATCAAGCTGCCAATGCCTCTCGTTTCAACACGACGCACTATAAAAAAAAACAAAAAGAAAGAAAACGCCGCATGCCCTTTCAAGATACAGCACATCAATTGTCTCTGCGAAATCGACTTTATCTCAAGTACATGATGGTGACTGGCACAGGAAGCATCATCGTCCAAGCATTCTCTGAGTGGATCCAGGGACTGCTTAGTCTCAGATGTCTAACAACGGAGGTACAGCTGCACGCTCGGCATATTTCCTGCAAGCCATCTGCGACTTCTGTTACCTGCAGCCACGCGCAGGACCAAGCTTGATCATGGCGAGATCACTGGCCATAATGACTCGATTGTAGTCGTTCTGGCCGGTTGTAGTCGGGCGAGACTTTGGATCTTATGCCCCGCCAGCCCACTTTCCCCTCTCCCAAACAGTGTATCAGAATCAAGTGTCAGCTCTTCGCCTATCGTGCAAGTCGCCATTCGAAATCCAGACTACAAGACTTCGGCATCATCTTCAATCAAGTACTCGTCCACCTAAAGCGTTTCCGTTCATCCGCCGAGGTGGGGAAACACAGTGGAAATGCTCTTCACTCAACAATCATCCGACCCTAGTAGGCCAAGAGCAAAGACTGCTATCTAGACTTCGTGCAGGGTGATCAGAGTGGTCAAAGATCCTCATAGAGCGCAGAAAATATTTCTCCAGCAAATTACCCAGACTCCTGCCTTTTTGGCAATCTTGGCGTGTCAAGTAAAGGTAACGCAGCCACTATTTCGATTATTGTGCAATAAATGCATCCATGATTTAAATGCGTAGGAATGCTTTGTCTGGAGTCTGAAGAATGAACTTCGATTAAGTGCAACGCTGTGTCATCTATATCCCTGAACTCTTCCCAGTAGAGAATCCGAGAACGCCTCCGACGCGATCACGCTTAACCTTCCCCTGGCGCTCCCCGCTCTAAGGCGAACGGCATTTTTACAGGTTAGCACGTTAGGTAAGGTATCTAAGGCACGCAGGGTCCGACCGTTACTGGCACGTGAAAGATTGGCATGTCACGACTGGGAAAAGCGCCTAAGGTATGATCTATGAGCGATGTACTGCATGATGAACCCTGTTATGATGGGGAGTTGGGGACCTTGATGACATTTCAGGCACCTAAGCGGTCTGAATTACCTACCTTGATAGATGCGAGGACGCACGTCTTGGAGGCAAGTGCGCCTACGCAGTTGACGTAGACAATCGAGCGGCAGGTATCTGCACGGTTTGGAGGTTGCATAATCTCTGCATGATATTCCTGATACTCTTACTTTAGTCCTAGCCCCCCTGAGAGATACTCCATAATTCATTGACGCGCCACTTGCCGTTGATTAAGACCCTTGCGGTTGTCCGATTGCTTGCAGGGAAGAAAGCCATGGGCGCCAGGGAGGAAACGGGTTTTACGCAACATTCCTCCGTACTTGGCACTCCAAGCAGACGGTGCAGAGGTCCTGCAGTCCCTCGATCGCCGTAGATAAGCTAATCATGGCCAAAGGGTCCCTTCGAGATACTAGTCCTTCGGTGATCTTCGAACCTTATTAGATAAAGGTATGTATCTTTAATGAGTGCTCCTAACCCCTTTCAGAAAATCGGATTGTGAACTGGGATCCAAAGTTTGTAATGCCTGGAAGGTAAAGGTCATTAATGCGAACATTGAATCTAATTAGGAAACATTTGGAGCGGTTAGGGGCGCATACGAATACGACAGGCTTGTGATTGTGCGTCCGAAAGCTGGCTGGAGAATGATTGCCAGTCAAGCGTAAGCCAATTCAATATTTCGGAATTTTGGATTTGACGAAATCAGACCCACGTGTACGGTATTTCATGTTTCCTAAAATAGATCCGCAGTGGGGCCAAACGGTGCAAACCACGGATGACGAGAATTGGCCGCAAAACTGCACCTCAGACGCCAACCGTTGGCACATGTCGCAGGCTCCACGAACGTACCGTTCGCAAAGCGCCGAATCATGAACCTCCCTTGAGATAAACATCCGTCTCCTGCGATGGCTCCAGAAGAGCGGGAGGAGCTGTTACCAGCCGGAACTCCGGGAGAGATCGATCAACTTTCTGTTCGAGCGAAGCTACCCGGAGCTGACAATAATGAAGATACCCGACCGTCGTCTGATATTGGTGATGACGATGACGTAATTGAAGAGGAGGAGGAGAGGGAGCGACTGATAGAGAGACACCATGGAAGAGAAGGCATTCATGGCTTACAGCGCCTGCCGTCAAGCTCGAAACAGGCGGGTGGACAGAAGGCAAGCAAACGTGAGCGTCGAAGACTGGCACGATCAGTGAGACGCACGCTGAAGAGGGGCGGTCGACAACAAGAGCCAGAAATCATGTATGAAATGGAAGAAGGTGACCGTTGGGCAGGCTCTGACTCGTCGCGGAGTTCTTCGGAGGCAGATAGGGAGCGATTAGGCAATTTGCGACAACTCAAATCGGTATGCATCAATTGATCGAAGAAGCAATTGACTGCTGACTGAAAGATCTTAGTCCAGAAAATCTAGGGTATTCAGGTTTACCATCATCCATGTTGTTATCGTCTTGACCTTCTTGGCCCTGCTATTTGCCGCCTACAAAGCTTCTCATAGACGCCCCGCGATCGATCTGGCTGAGCTTACGCTCTCGAATGGTACCTCAAATTTCGCCGCAACAACGATACTGATATCATTGGACGGCTTCAGAGCAGACTTCCTGCAGCGAGGGCTCACGCCGACACTAAGTGCATTCATCCAGGATGGCATCTCTCCTCAGTACATGCTCCCCAGCTTTCCAAGTGTCACGTTTCCCAACCATTTCACATTAGTCACTGGCCTATATCCTGAAAGCCATGGCGTAGTAGGGAATACTTTCTGGGACCCAGACCTTGAAGCCGAATTCTACTATACTGATCCCACCCGAAGCATGCAACCGAAGTGGTGGGACGGTGAACCCCTATGGGTAACGGCCGAGGACCAAGGCGTGCGATCTGCTATTCATATGTGGCCTGGATCCGAAGCGCATATTGGCGATATCGAGCCGTCATATGTCGACAAGTACAATGGCACGGAGGTGCTGTCTCGTAAAGTCGAACGTGTCCTTAGTCTCCTTGACTTGCCAGGCCCAGACAGTGCAGCGGCCACCACCAATTCTCCGCGACCACAGTTGATAGCGGCCTATGTACCAAACGTGGACGCCGACGGCCACCGCTATGGACCGAATAGTACAGAGATTCGTGCTACCATTCAAGACGTGGATCAGATGCTTAATGACCTATTTGAAGGTCTTGAGCAGCGCAACCTCACGAACATTGTGAATGTGATTGTTGTTTCTGACCATGGCATGGCTACTACATCTAATCACAGACTTCTGCAATTGGAAGATTTGATCGATACAGATCTAGTTGAGCATATTGACGGCTGGCCGCTCTACGGACTTCGGCCAAAGGACGAAATGAACTTACGCCCACTCTACAATGAACTAAAAGAAAAGGCTCAGAAAATTGATAGCATTGAAGTGTATCTGAGGGATGAAGATATGCCTAAGCGATACCATTTCTCCAATAACCACCGGATAGCGCCGCTGTGGATTGTGCCGAAAACTGGATGGGCCATCGTCACCAAGGACGAGTTTGACCTGAAAAAGTCACTAGAAACTGGAGAGGTCTATCACCCACGAGGTCTACATGGATATGATCATGAGCACCCTCTGATGCGTGCCATTTTCGTTGCTAGGGGGCCGGCATTCCCTCACAAGCCGGGCAGCAGGGTCGAGGTATTTCAAAATACCGAAGTCTACAACCTTGTCTGTGACTCTCTTGGTGTGAGTCCTGTACCAAACAATGGAACGTTACGATTACCGTTAAAGCCTATTGGTCTCCACTCGGATGAAGGTGTCATCCCCCCAAAAGTCCCTAATGATCCTCCTGCAGACGGCCAGTCAATATCAGAATCTCTCCATTCGACCACTTTTTCTATGCCAGCTGGCGCCACAACATCGATTTCAATAGATCCTCCAGCTACTGGTGTTCACGAAACTAATGAAGATGACAAATCCGACTCCGATGGTTGGGCATCCTGGGCATCTGGGAAGCTTGACAGCCTCAAAAATTGGGCCTGGTCGCTTTTCCACAAAGTCAAACCAGTAAACACAGACCATGTTCTATCATAACGGGTGGGCTTATTGATTGGTCGCGAAATAAGACTATTGGGGGTTGCTCTACTTTCGGTTGTGTATTTTGTATTAGAGTTTTCTGAGGACCATTAAGCTCCATGATACCCAAAATTAAAGTATGGTCTGGCGTTGCACTCTCAACTAAAGTTTCAAAGCTCCCCAATTGGTAATTCCTCGTTATATATTTAAGGCGTCCCCCAGCCCAAAAATCATGTTCCCTTTCCACCTCTCAAAACTCTCACCTTGCCTCACATTCTCAAGCGCACAGACTTACTACATTGCGCTCAACACCTCTTCTCTACACGATCGAAGCTCCAACCCAGCATCGCCTCTATCAACGCACAAGCACGGTAGCTATTAAGATGGCTGCAACTAAAACTTCTGTCCAGCAGCTCCCAAAAATGGCGGACATCAAGCAAATGCGGTTGATTACTGAGGCTACCCTCGATACTTTACTCGAGGTCAAAGCTGAGGTTGCTAGCCCAGGTACGAATGGTGGAAATCCCCTTCTCTCCTTTGGCATCGAGCTCGAAGGTGTACTTGCTTTTCAGGGGAAAATGATCGAGGAGCACCTCATGAGAACACGTCCCAATTGCAAACTGATAAGGGACATCTCCGACGATCTCGAGCCATCACTCCGGTCCCTAAGGTACCAGCAAACTCGCTACAACAGCTGGGCCGTCCAAGAATGTAACGGGAACCCTCGTGGATATACGGATGAGCCTCTCCACATCGCTCAGAGCCTCATCGCATCGAACCCAGAGGCACCTCCGACTCATGTCCACGCCGAAGAGGAAAAGCTCGCAACCTTCGAAGGCTGGCACCTCTCCCCCGAGCCCAACGTACCAGGCATCCCACGGGCACAACTCCACGAGGCCCTCCCCGATGCATTTGGCCCATCCAAAGGGGAGCAGCAAAACTGGGACTCGTGGGGCCTCGAAATCATCTCACCGCCCTACCTCGCAAGCGACACCGACAAATTCTTCGCCGACCTCTCATCTCTCCTCCAACCACTCCGAGCACCCCCCAACACAAAATCTGCCGCCGCCGCCGCCGCCCTCACCACCACCCCTCACTGCGGCTTCCACGTACACATCGGGCTCCCCTCCGGCGCCCCCTGGCCCCTCCCCGTAATCCAACACCTCGCGTACCTCACGCTCCTCTACGACGACGCCCTCATGACGCTGCACCCAGCCAGCCGACGCTCCGGCCCCCACGCCGACGCAGAACTCAAGTCCAACCGCGACAACATCTACACCGGCGGCTACGACGACTGCAGCTCACCCGCCGTCGCGCTCCCCGACGGACGCAGCGCCCGCGAGACATATCGCCCGCTGTCGGCGCTGCGCAGCGAGATCTTTGGCGCGAGGGACGCGCCGGGCGGGCGCAGCGCGCTGGAGAAGACTGTGAGGTTGCTGGGGTGGGGCAGGGGGTATCGCGTTGCGTTTCGGCCGCTGGTGAGGCCGGAGAAGGAGGGCAGGGCGCGTACGGTGGAGTTTAGGCAGGCGGCGGGGACGGTGGATCCGGTGGAGGTGGGGCATTGGGTGCGGTTTTGTTTGGGACTGGTGCAGTTGGCGTGGAGGTGTGCGGGGAGTGAGGGGGGAAAGGGTTTGCAGGACGGGGGAGTGGAGGAGGGGAAGGGAGGGCGGAGCTGGATGGATGGGGTGGAGATTGAAGAATTGTGGGATGAGATGGGTATGGTGGATGAGGAGAGGGAGTATTGGAGGGAAAGGAGGGAGAGGTATAGGGAGGGTGAGGAGGGATGGCAGCCTGTGCCGTTGTGGGTGGAGGATGACGGGGAGGAGTTGGACGATTGGCCAGAGGTTGAAGATTGGAGGAGCTGATCAAAACAAGAGGAGATAGCTCTGACGCTTGGACTTGAGAGGATCCCAATTTCGGCAGAGGACTGATCAGGAGAGGCTGGAGCTGTAACTCAAAATCGAAAGAAGAAGGAAGCGAGGGAAACGAAGTCAATGCATCCAGGCAGCTCCAGCCCGAAGATACTTGAGAATGGATCGACACCTTCTTGCTCCTTGTTCGTCTCCAGGCGCTCACAAAGAGTAGCGAAACCAATGAGACTGGTGAAAATACGGATGAGATTTGGGCCGGGGCATGAATCACTCGGTCAAACGACGCACGACACGGGCATCTACGAGCATTGCAACCACATTTGATCTATAAAGTACCAAAGTTGAGAAAGTCCAAGCTGAATAGCTTGAAGCCCGTTATCGATGCCTACAAGGTATGCAAGACTCTTATTACCCTCGCCAAGCTATGCGGCATTCCTAACGCTCCTTCCAGACTCTTCATACTCGTTTGAAATCCTCGATGGACGACATCCATAAAAGGCCTATAAAGTCCCAAGGTCATAGAAATCAAATTTGGGTAGCTTAAAGCATGTCATTGGTTCCTACAAGGTAGGCACTGTCCCGACTGAACCTGCTCATTCATGCATCGTGCCTAACTCCATCCGCAGACGCCTCGAAATGCTCAGCCTTTCGGCCGCAATCAAGGAATGAAAAGATTATGGGACCTGAAGGGTGCTCGGTTTCTCGCCGCTGTGATCGCCTTGATTGCTGTGCAGGGCATCCATGCTGAAGCCCATAGGTAGGAGCTGTTCGACTGTCATGACCTTATAGTCGCCATCTTTGTTGTACATAAAAACTGGCATGGAGGGCTACTTAATGGTTAGCATAATGACATTAGTATACACGATTCAGGGGATACTTTACCTCGCAAAATTCAGCTATGAACTGTCTGCACATCCCGCATGGACTGCCAGGTATTCCCACCTGCGCAACAAGTCAGCCAGAGCCCAAGGTTTACGTCTAGACAATCTCCATTGTTTCCGACAAATCGAATCCTTTCAGTCCCTTGCCATCTTTGGAACTCACCGTGTCTGTGACTACTGCCATGGCCCGAAAGTTTCCTTTCCTGCATCCATGACTCGCGACTGCCGTCCCCAGTGCAACTCTTTCCGCACACGTTCCCACTGGATAAGATGCATTTTCGACATTCGCGCCGTCGATTATATTAGGCGGAGATGGCTGAGGGGTGACATGCGAATTGAGATTGTTCGGCTTGGTGAGAATGGCGCAACCAACAGGGAAGTGCGAGTATGGGCCTGGAAAAATAATACTTCAGAATCTCTTCTTGAACGGAAGCAATGGATAGAGTGCAAAATAAATCAAGCAAGACAAGTAACCGTCCTTTGCAAGCTCATAGTGGGGGTCGCAATCGCAGGAACCTACAGTAAGCTCGTTCCTTGGCTGCCAAACAAGCGCTTTTCAAAATTTGTAATTCCGGCACAGTCAATCCCGGTATGGGTGGCGCATCATTCTCATGGTTATGCTGCGGCGTCTTTGGCGGGTGCGGCGACGTGGCTCGAGAGGAGCCCGGGAGAGGTGAGCGGAGCATGGAGGTGGTGTTTTGGAATGATGCATTGCGGCGAAACATAAGTCAGGGAAAGCTATAGGTACCTGACCTATGTAACATACGTATGCATGTTCCGATGATATTTTCACTACCAAAATGTCGCAGGGCAGAGTACATGTATACATTTACGTCTAGACTCTAGGGCACCATACTTGCGTAACAAACAATGACGAAAGTCTGAATTCGCGATCGACTTGAGATTTGTTCCAGCTGGCCCCAACCCTTGGGGATCGAAGGCTGGAAAGCCAGACAGTTGGCCTGATTACAACGATACAAGGACACTGAGAGGAGCCAAATTCGCGTGACCAAGGAGTGAAGAGTAGGTATGTGAGTGGTGAAGGTTATTTCGCAATCTTGATCTTCCAGTATTATTAACCCTGTTGTTCTACAAATTCTCAAACCCCCCCCCCCAACAAACCAGAAGCTAGTGACGACATGGTGGAAAGTGACGAAGCGTCTCTGTACAACGAAGTCCATGTGGTTTAAATTAATCACCTCTGTGATCCAGCCGTTAGACCTCGATCACCACCCACCCTCTGCTCGCTCATCCCGCCCCCGCCCCTGATTCCTCGACTTTCTGAGCCAAAATCCACACGTAATCTCCTCCCGTTCACCTCTTTGTTTGCGAGCACCTCCCTCGCCCGCTGCGCACTGGCTATGTCCACAAAGTCCGCATGGGCGAAACCCCTGGGCTGCCCAGACCGTCTATCGATTGCGACTCTAACATCCAGCACGTTTTTGATCTCCCGAAACAGGTTGTTAAGATCCTTGTCGCTCATCTCATAGCTCATGTTACCAATGAAAAGGGTCCTGGAAGGGGCATTCATAAGGCCCGAACCTGGGCCTGCGGATTGTCGAGGTTCTCGAGGAATGTGGTACTGGACGGTCATGCGGCGGCCTTCGAGGACTTGTTGGTCGAGAGCGCGGATGGCAGCGGTGGCAGAGTCAAGGTTCTCGAACTCGATGTAGCCGAATCTAAATGATCACTCTTAGCAATGCGACGCGGCAAGACCGGTATGCCAAGCGAAGAGAACGCATACCCTTTGCTGAGACCACGGCTATCGTAAACTATTCGGGCGTTGACAATATTGCCAAAACGAGTGAATTCGCGTCTGAGAGTATCTTCTCTAACCTCGAAGTACAAGTTGCCTATGTACAATATCTTCGATGGATTTATTTGCGAAGGCCGTCTGAATACTTCATTTCGAGCTGGAGGTGGATCAAAAGGGCTAGGAGCTGGCCTGGCACCAGCCGTGCTTCCCATGGCGCCACCCACTGCTTCACCGAGTTGTTGTGCGGTGTCAGTTGCGGACTGTTGGGCCTGCTGCGCGCCTTCGCCAATGGCTGCTCCGGCTTGTTCGGCAGCCTCCGTGGCGGAGCTAGCAATCTCAGAAGCCTTCTGCTGGGCGCTCTCGAGCGTAGAAGACGGAGAAGAGGTCGTCGTTTGTGCTGCCTCGGCAGCGTCAGTAGTTTCGGAGGCTGCATGGGCAGCAGTGTCTGGCTGAGCCCTAGTGTCTTCCGGCGTTTCTGATGTTGCACTGGTTTCTTCAAGTGCCTCTTCTTCGATTCTTGATGGCTCCTCTGGCACCGTCTCGTCTATCGTCGTGGCCTCGCTGGGCTTTGCGTCCTCGCTCGCAAATCTGCGCTGGAAATCTGTCGACTTCCATTGCTGCTTAAACGTAACAGCAGAAGGCTTGTAGGTAATGAATGGCCTCGATCTTGCTGTTGAAGAGAAGGCTGAGGTAGAAGATAAGGTTCTCAACGCTGTTCGACGAAGTAAAAACCTGCTCAAATCAGTAAGTTGCTAAAGCTAGCGTTCAGAAGGCAAGTGATGTGCATACATTCTCGAACTGATACGTAAGCTGAAAGAGACGAGGCAAGGAAATGCGATTGAAGCAATTCGGAGTCTTGGTGGTAATGAAGAGGGCAAGTGCCTAAGATGAGGTGGTAATGTATGTCCGCGATTCTCCTGGCTAAGTTTTTTGAGTCGCGTGGAGATGGGGCTAGCCTGTTCAGGTACGATCCCAAGTCACGTGACTACTCCGGGAGAATTTGACTGATGCTCAAGCGACCCCAATGATTCCCTAAATTCTTCATTCTACACCTCGTCCAGTACTGTCGGCAAGTTAAATAGCAGTATTCATAGGGTTGCATTGGATCTCGTCATGCGAAATGCAACAAGCTTGCCAAAGCGTTGCCGTCAAAGTGGCTGGACCAAGCACCGCATATTCACCAAATACAGAAGAGAAGTTGACCAGATCGGCGAATACTGGGAATCTCCATATGATTCCAGAAGTCCACTAAACAGGTTCTTTGAAGTTCAAGTCAACTTTCTTAACGGCATTGAGGGTTCTTCTGCACCCTGAAATCCCACCCTAGGTTCCTCTGTCTTCTATCTCTGAATGATTGCTGTGCGTCTCAATCTGTCACAATGCCTTTCAGTCACTTTCAAATCGTGACTAGACAACGACTCCTGCGATTCGTCATCAAATACTTGGGTCGATGTTGCTCTTTCATCCCATCCAAGTCTTCCGCATCTTATCATCTCACATCCACTCATTTGCAAATTGCATCTTATCACTGATGTCTCCTTATTTGTCCTTAAATCATTCGTCTCTTGCATGCACAATGAATTTTGACAGTTTCTCTCAAGAATCACAAATCTATGTCTTTCTTTGATCAGTCTATACATACCCTAAAAGGTTCCGCATGAGAGAATGAGTGGACGAAGTTACTCATAAACTCCGCACTAATTCAAATGGTTCCAATCTCCACGTCTGAATCCACTAAGACCTCAAACTATTTTGAGTCATTCTGATAGCATCCCGTTGCATGAGAACGGTTGTTTTGCAACAGCAACCGTAATTTGCACCAATCTGTACAAGCGGGATTGTAATTGGCGAAAATTTATTGGCCAAATGCAATTCGAGTTTTGTCTAGCCGGGTGACAACAAAGACTCATTCGTCGGCTACATAATCTATCTCATCCCAGCTCTTTCCTGCACAATAGTCCTATACCAATTACGACTCCTGAACAGGCCCAAATTGTCCTGCACGTCTCGGTTTACTGTATCGCTCTCGACCCATACATCGACCAAACGCCATACAAGCTCATACAACCAAAAGGTTTCGTCTTTCCCCCACAGGATCCTTGACTCAGGCTTACGAATGCAGTCGGAAACTTTCTTCACCGAAAGGCTTGTACGTTACCGTTGTCGGAGTGTCCGTATATCGACAGCCAGAAAAATGGCATCTTTACAATTCATGCCAAGCGAGATCCTTGGCCTCATTTGCAGTAACCTCTCCTCGCACGACCTTCTATCTTCCCGACTTATCTCCCATCGCCTCCGCGATCTCGCTGAGCTGGATCTCGCAGTCATCGCATCCGAGCGGGCAGCCACCTCCCCGGTACTGGATAAACTCCTCCGCGACCTCCCCGCTGGACCCTGGGTCGAGGATGAAATCAAAAAAGAAGCAGCCCGAATCAAGGATATCTACTGCGATGCCAAGCATGCAACAATTCGGTCAAACGGAGAGCATGGGTCGACAGTCGATGTTCCCACGCTGAAAGAGTATATAAATGATCAGTACGGCTGGCACGCACACTGGTGCACCTTCTCCCGCCTTAGCCGCCTTCTCAAAGTACGTGAATTGCTCACAAAAATGCTGCATCCGACATCATCCTGGGGAAGACACGTTCCATATGAAGAGGCGGTTGAAGTAGTGCGAATCCTGAGGCATGAGACTTACTTCACAGAGATCAATAACGAGTCATGGGAAGCGGCTCTCCTCAATCAACAGCTATCGGCCCATCTTGGCGGCGACAATCTAGAGATAAGTATAAAGGTCGGAGTGGACACTGCTGAATGGAGAGAGGGCACATGCATTGTGGAATCCAGGACTGTATAGGGTAGTATGATAAGACTGGCTGGACCTTGTCCTCTCGATTCTCGTTCAACACGACGCACAGTCGTGGTACGTCTTTTGAATCCTTCTTGAGGGCCTCACCGGTTGTATTTAAGGATAATAGAATGGAGCGATTCATGTATTGGATCCTTGTTCAATAAAACCTAGTATTCGATTACTAAACTCTCATCAAAGTTCTCCCCAATAATCAATAGTAGAAATTGTGTTAGGTGCGTCATACATACAATTCTTTACACATGATATTGCACTTATGTCGACCTTGCTCTATAGAATTCAGTCCTCACCTTAGTAGTGTCTTCATGCGTCGGGGACAATATTGTTGAGGACTGGATTGGATGCTCCCTTGGGTTCGCTGTTAAATTAGCATTAGAGTTTTGCCTAAAAATCGACATGATTTTGACGATAAATGTGTGGTCCACTCCCTCAGATTTGCCGTCAAATCTCCACCAAAGTTTTGCCTGGGGATCAACCTGATGTTGAAGATATCAGCGTAGCCACCTCAAAGCAATACTTTAGATCCTCATCCTTCGCTGCATGCTCGAGTCTATCATCAGCGCCCACGGAAAACAAGCAAACATGGCAAAATTGCAAGATCTCCCACCCGGGCTCATCAATGCGCTTCTTTCTCGGCTTTCCATACTATCACTCCTCCAACTTCGACTCGCGGACCCAATTTGGCGTGACTATATTTGTGCGAACCTTCGATGTCTCGTCAGCCTGATTGTCCAGCATGCCGACGTCAATGAGGGAATTCATTACGATGTTAACCCTTCATTGAACTACGATGGACACTGGATCCTTCTCCGCTCGGACGTTTCCGGCCTCAGAGAATATTGCCAGGGACACACCATCAAAGAGATTCGCTGCATTGCCTGGCTACGTGAAATTTACGGTACGAGAGGCGTTGACAGCTCGCGCAGTATCGAGGTCCTCAAAAGCCTAGAACGTATTCAGCTGCTGCTTTATCTTTTCAGAGAAAGCCATAGGACCAGGGACACTGCTAGGGTCGAGATGATTGTGAAACTTGAACAGGGCGATGATCACTTGACCTTTATGGAAAAACGCAAAGACCAGGAAGAGAAGTTATTGCGTTCCCTCAGCATAGGCAGTCAGTGCCAGGAAAAGCTGGGGTTACGTTCGTCGTTCTCTCGGGCTGCCAAGGCAGTATTCGCAGGGTTCGTACATACCCTGGCAACGACTGGTGTCGTGGGTATAAAGAGTTTTTTGCATCGAGGCAATCGAAACTCCGCCAGCAAGGGCCAACGGGACCGCACTTGAAGACGACTCGAGAAAACCACTTGTGAAAATTCGGTCCTGAGAGAAGCAGCTCTGGCAATGAAATGACGTTTGCTGCCAATCCTAGATCTAGTGAGATCTGGTCCTCAACAGAGAAGGGGAGAAGAGCACAATCGAGTAATCTGGATAAGATCCAGTGATTTCTGAGGCATATAAGATGAGATGAAGCCGAATATGGAAGGCCGGTTGGGCAAGGGAACGACAGCGTACCTTTAAGATCTTGCTATGTTTTCATCTTCTTGGAAGGGCAGGGAAATAGAAGTCAACGTTAATGTATAATTGGACGGCGGTCTCGTGTGCCACTGCCATAGCCTTCGAGTGTGTGACATTTCCGGTCTATTCAGGATTTGCTCACAGGGAAATTCGACTTTCTCGGCAACGTGAATTATATCATCCTCACCGTATGTACATTACAGCCGTGACCGCGGATAAAGGACTTCGGTTCTTTCACCAATGCCCCGCAAAAGATCTACGCTTGCACAGAGAGGAACTTACAATTCCAGGAGAATAATGGTTGATGGATGGCGAACTATCTCTCCATTTAGAGTTTGCAGACCACGATAGCCGCGACTATGGAGATGGAAGTGGGTCTTCGCTAGATGACGCTGTTCTTTGAGTCACTGTACTGCGCATATCGGCCATGCTCGGTGCTCTGGTCCTCTGAGACCTTCCGAACGCTACTGTTGTCAGACACTAGAAGACTTCAGACTTGGCTTGACGATCTCCAATTAACTCAGAATGCGTTTAATAGTACGACCATGGCGCAATTGAAGGTCAATGCCAGAAGTCCAGATGACCAATACATGCTAGCATTGTCGTCGTGCCGAATCCAAAATCCCAGGTCCATGGCCTGATGTTTTCGCTTTCATGTACACAAGGTTCTTTTGAACTTGTGTGGGTGGCAGGTTCTACAAGCGATCTGGCAAGCACAGCCAACAAGGATATCGCCGGAAACCTGGGAAAGGAGTGGACATAACCCTATTCCGTTTTGTGTGGATTATTCCATTGAGTCATAGCAATTGTCTAGACAACAATTCTAGAGATATGTCTTGGACAGGAGTAATAAAGCCGAGCAGACCTACCGACATAAAACTACCTAGTGATGAGTAAAATGCTTTGCGAACTATCCTAGGAGATTGTTTGGAGGAAACTCGTCAAGGATCGGAGTCTTGGATGGATCGAGACGGCTATGGAGAGGTGTCAAGGTCGTCGAGACTCAGAAACGAATTAAAAGGAGTTGGTGAATGCAGAATGACGGTTCAAGGTCGCCATTGTCGTCCGGTACAACGTAAAATTAGGAGTAACGGTGCCGGAGGAGACTCGGGGGAAGAGTCGGTACAGCATCACGGAGTCCAACATGAGGGGTACCCTTCCTAGCCCGTCTCATTGTCATCCTTGGCCCATTTTCCTCTGTTACGAACACAAAATGGAGCTTCCAGAAGGCTTACCGGCCCGAAGGGCTTTCAGCTATAATTACCCTCTCCTTCGAGCGGACCCCATCCAGGCGCAGTCGCTCTTGTTGTGTCTCTTATCCCAATCCATAGTCGATCGGAATAGACGACCATAATGTTTCTTTCGTTCCTTTTTTCGCCCTGGGCATTGTTAGCATTGCCAGTACTTTACTACATCTTACCCTATTTACGGAATTGGTCCATCAAAGATATCCCAGGACCGTTTCCTGCAGCATTCACGAATCTCTGGCTCCTCTATCAATGTCGACGAGGGAGACGTTACGCCGCTGTCGATGACGCGCACAAAAAATACGGGACCTTGGTCAGGATTCAGCCGAATCATGTCTCTATTGCAGATCTAGATGCCATAAACCAAGTATACGGGCACGGTAATGGGTTCTTGAAGAGGTAAAGTTCCTTCTTCAATGACGAGGAGTGCAGCACTGACATGTGATTAGCGAATACTATGATGCCTTTGTCTCCATTCGACGAGGCGTCTTCAATACGCGTGACCGCACTGAACACTCACGCAAGCGCAAGACAATCTCCCATACCTTTAGTCTAAAGAGCGTCGGACAATTCGAGCAATACATGCACCATAATCTGGAGGAATTGGTCAAGCAATGGGATCGTATCAGTGCCAATGCACATGGACAATATGCAAAGATGGATGCTCTGCATTGGTTCAATTACTTGGCGTTTGATATCATTGGCGACCTCGCGTTTGGAGCACCCTTTGGTATGTTGGAGAAAGGCAAAGATATCGCAGAAGTTCGGGAATCTCCCGATGCTCCACCAAAATTTGCTCCAGCCATTGAGGTCCTGAACCGCCGAGGTGAAGTCTCAGGGTAAGTTACTTCCAATCCATCAGTAAACCAGTGACCACCTTCTCACCTCGCAACAGCACCCTCGGCTGCCTCCCCCAACTCAAAGCCTACGCCAAATACCTCCCCGACCCCTTCTTCAGCCAGGGCATCAAAGCCGTCGAAGACCTCGCCGGCATCGCCCACGCCCGCGTCAAATACCGCCTCGACCACGCCTCCGAAATCGACCGCATCGACCTGCTCGCCCGCCTCATGGAAGGCCGCGACGAAAAAGGCGCGAAGCTCGGGCGCGAAGAGCTCACCGCCGAAGCCCTCACCCAGCTCATCGCCGGCTCCGACACCACCTCCAACACCGCCTGCGCCATCCTCTACCACGTCCTCGCGACCCCGCACGTGCTGCCGAAGCTGCAGGCCGAGCTGGACGCCGCGCTGCCCCCCTCTCCCTCCCCCTCCTCCTCCTCCTCCATCCCAATCTTCGAGCAAGTCAGAGACCTCCCCTACGTCGACGCCGTGATCAAAGAGACCCTGCGGATCCACTCGACGTCCTCGCTCGGCCTCCCGCGCGTCGTGCCCGCGGGGCCAGGCGTCGACATCGCAGGCCACCACTTCCCGCAGGGAACGGTGCTCAGCGTGCCGAGCTACACGATGCACCACGCGCGCGCGATCTGGGGGGAGGATGCCGACGCGTTCCGTCCGGAGCGCTGGGGCGAGGCGCAGCTGACGGAGCGGCAGAAGAGCGCGTTCGTGCCGTTTAGCTATGGCCCGCGGGCGTGCGTCGGTCGGAATGTCGCTGAGATGGAGTTGGCGTTGATTGTGGCGACGGTGTTTCGCAGGTATGAGTTTGAGTTGGGGCAGAGGGGGTTGGAGACTAGGGAGGGGTTCTTGAGGAAGCCGTTGGGGTTGAGGGTGGGGATGAGGAGGAGAGGGGTGGAGGGGAGGTGAAGAGGAGCTGGAAGGGGGAGCGATGGTCGGGGTGTGCACTTGATGAAGCGAAGTTTGTGATGAGTGGGCTTGTGTGGTTGTGGCGGAAGAAATGCAAAAAAAGGCGATTGTTTAGTCGGTATGATAAGGATGTAAAATGTCTGGAGTGGAAGGCTCAGGGTGGATGGGAATTTGTGTTGCGCTGGTGGATCTTGTGATAAGTTAGGCAATGAGACCATGATGTACGAGACTTTGTAAGATCAACACTTGCGGTGGTCGAAAATTGATGTAATTTTGATTGTGTCAGTAGTAACATTGCACGGGCTGGCTATGTCTCGATTCAATGGTTCATAAGACAGGAGCAAACATCTTCATGACTGCTCGAGATAGTCTGGTGAACTCATTTCGTCTTCGGACCCTCGAGAGCAGCGATGTTCAACGACGTGATCATTATCCTACTCCGTGTGTTCAAGCTTGACGTGCGAATCTTCGTGTTCACGGTACATAGTCGCCCGAGCTTCAAAACCAAAGCCCCAAGTCGACGCATCATCTCGATGGACTTGAGGGTCATGGTTGCACATCGAACCGACGCTCTGATCAGTTTCCATTAAACGCAAATCCTCAGTCAAGGGTTCCTATCTCCCCACCTCGGCGCTGGGCTTGCTTGTGCCTCGGAAGTATTTACTCATGTTTTGGCTGTCCGTTCAGCTCCTTCCTCAACTCTCAAAGATATCTATTACGAATATCATGGTGATGCAGAACGGAATGGGTTGGAGGGTCGGTAGTTTGCTCTTACGAACGCAGAGCCCGAGGTAATGCATATTTCCAGAGGTGGAGCGCTTGCCATGGTGCAGTCGGACCGAAACCCTCAGAAAGGGAGCAAGATGTGAGAGGACAGTCCTTGAAGACTTTTAGTCGGAAGCTTGGCCATAGTACAATTGAGGGGAATAATGGCGGTAAAGTTGACGCAGCTAATCGTTAGAGCATCTTTTGCAAAAGGGAGCAATTAATCGGACTGCCGATCGGTTCGGGATCTGGAAATGCTCTATCAAACCCGGCCAGACATCTATAAATATCCGGAAAGACTGTAGAGCGGTGGCCTGTCGTAAATCCGGGATCGAGGATAGAGTATCGGGATTTCCACCCAATTGTCCTGATGCCCCTGTATAAGGGAATAAGCTCCGTGCAAGACCATCATAGTGCAAGTGCACGCGAGTCTTTTTGATAGACTTTCGCACTTGCTGTCGTGAAACTTGGCATGCGTCGATTACTTGCAAGGCATTAGAGCAAAGATCCGTCACCACTGCGATAATGGAAGTCAGAATGCATGCAAAAGCATGGCTATCATCAAACTGGGTATATCGAACTCCACATTGACGATCTAGAATGTTATTCGGGGTTCCAGCATCGTGTCATGGGGCAACTTCGTTGCACATGATGAGCTGCAAACGTCAAAGAGAGTGGCAAATAGTCCTTGTGGCTCAAATGCCGACTCGTAAGGTGCATGAAAGTTATCGCGAATATCCTCTTGGAGCCCCGGACAGCCATAGCATCTTCAGACAACCGAAAATCTTGTGTGATCTATATCCGTCAACCAATGGGCGCCCGGAAAATAATCTTGGGAGAAATTGAAGAGATCTTCTGGAGAGTCAAGTAAAGCATTTCAGAGGTGGTGCTAAACCACACCACCATGCTACGATGATGACCTCACATCGCGTGTACTGTACAGACCTTTGTTGAGTTTAAGGTTTCTATCGACGCATTAAACGACCTGCTCCCTGACATCGACTATGTTTTGTCAGATTATGGTTCGAATAATAGCTGAGCGTTCGTCGACATTCATCGTATTCCACGAGCCTTCGTATCGCAATCGCATGGTTTCGGAAGTACTTTGGGTCAATCCAAACCTTTCGAAGGCAATTATGTTGGTCCGAAGATATGTGCGAGCGCTACCTGACGAACCAAAGGCTTCGCGTGATCATCAGGCGTGTCGGGTTTGGAATTCTTCTCTACCTGGGCAACTGATGACAGTTTGCTGGCTGTACCTCTCGGCCTCATACGACAACAGGTTCACGTCATTGTGCGCTTTGGCTTTGCATAGCAGCTATTTTCTGTTGATCTCAGATAAGAAAGACAGAGAGACGAAATTAGACACTGCAGGTACGATAAACACGATTCGAAAATACAAATACGAACTCAAATGCTGGATACGCCTCACCTTCGGGCGCTAAGAGATTCGAGATCTCTAGCTTCTATAGAACGATAGATTCCACTGCGTTTGACAACAGACACACGATAATAGCATCACTGATATCTCGTCCAGTCGCAGTGTAACTCTCGTATCTCGGAATCGAGGTGCACTATATTAGCCACAGCTGGTGCGAAGATAAGTCCCGTGTGGCTGTTAGCGCCGTGTGACGTTTGCGTGGCCTTTCTTGCTCATCCGACTGATTGTGGCTTCAGATTCGAAGGAAAGTCTTACCTATTGCGAGAATATTATTTTGAAGAGGATGCCTAAAATTTTTAATCACATCCGCCAGGCTGCCGCTGATGGAGTTTTCCGGTGAGAAAAGTCATGATGCATGCGTGGATCCATGGGCAACGTTAGCCATGCATATAGGTTTAGAATACCCACCTTTTGGATGTCTAGGGTGAAGGCCTAAGGATTAGGGTGCCATCGTTGCATTTCCCTTAAATGTAAGCGATTGCATTGGTGCAGATGACCGAGTCATCAGGCCAACCGTCCGCGGCGAGCCTATAACAAGTACTCTAGGCCCCAAGTGGCCCCAACAATAGATGCTGCTTGGTAAGAGTGGGCACAAAAGTGTTAACAGAGCAGCAGAAGAGTCAAGCACCGGTGCCGCTGACTAGGAAACTCGCAAGGCGTACAACATGACACCGAGTAAGTCGCCTCGGCCGAATGAAACCTAATCTATCGCACAGGGGACCCGGTTAAGACTGGGCCGGTGACAAATTTTTGCTGGGGGGCCTCACAATCTCCATGCGCCGCAAAGAAGAGGGTGAGAGCATGTTGAGCAAGAGCCCAACCAGAGGCACAACAGATAGACTAATGCTTATGCCAATGCCAATATGCTGGCGTGAAGGTGTATGCGACGGCGACTACGACTGCGAGCGTCCGCACATGGCATTCCGATCGGCGCCCAGCCCTCGCAGTTGGAGCATGCCGTTCGTATTCGCTCCGGGGGTGCAGCCGCCTAGATGCCAATAAAGAATTAGGTACGAGCTGCATAAGCGAGTAATTAGGTAGCCAAGAATGCTAAGCTATGGCTTGTACGGAGGACCAGCTCATCGAGCTGCTGAGAACAAACCGGCTGTGTTTTTGCGAGCGAGATCTTCAGCCTGCCGCGATCTGCCCACTTCTTCTGCGACAGCTTCTGATTCGCTCTCAGTCGTTCTCGTTCGCTGTCGCTCACTTTTGTTCGCGTTCGTTCGCTTTCGTGCACTTGCATCTCCCTATCGCTCGCCTCCCGGTCAGTCCGGCCCCTCCTACTAGCCTGCGTGGCCTAGTGCAACAGCCCCTAGCCTTCGTCATCACTTTTCATTAATCGAATTAGTCAATCAATCAGAGTAATGCACCCGCGCCCTAATGGGGTATCTTGAACGACTCGGCTGCTCGACTAGGGAATTGCTTGTCGCTTTGTCCCCCATCCTGCCCTCATCCCACTCGAGATTACTATTGCGTGCGCGATCAGACATCGAGCGCCATCAAGCAAGCATTCCCTTTATCAGGCCAACCTTAATCACCCAATCTGTTCACATTCTGCGATCGAACTTCATCAAAGTAGCAGTCGATAGCTGACAACCCCCTTCCCCCTAGTTCTTCATTATCAATCGGCCCTTTTGCTTCTGCCTTGGCCTAGCTGAATCAGCTTATTCTCGGCCGATGGGCACAGTAGTCGAGGTGGCACAGGAGAAGAACGACGGCGAGCGCCAGAGACAAGACCAACGTAGCCAAAGTAAAAATCAGTCATTAAAGCCTACAAGGGGCAATAAAGAAGTTTCATCAAGCAGCTAGGATCTTTTTTCTTGCTTTTTCTTCCCTACGCTTATTCTTCCCTGCTATCGCTTATACCCGTCCATCTACCCTCTCCTCTACCCAAGCCTGGCCTGGCCCAAAGCCAAGCAGGAATTTTAGCGACTAAGCGAGAAGCGGTAGGTCCACCAAAAATTCTTATCCCTCATTAATTATTGCTTCTCGGCATATGCAGCAAAATTTGGCTGTACTCCGTACACTGATAACTAAAACTAGCCTGTATGTCTTTGATTATTACCGCACGTCAGCGTCAGGGAAGGGGATGACAGTGAAATGGTTATGGCGTCATACTTCGTCAACCAAAGCGCTAACTCAATGTTGCCAATAATACAACCATTCGGAGAGTTGATCAATTAGGACGCTGCATGACAGTGGCACGGATAGCTTTTTAGGCACAGACAAGCGGCGAGGGAAGGGGGAGGCAAAGGCGGCATCGTGCAGCACGGCATTAGAGAGGCACATAATGCTGACTGAAAAGGGTGTGGCACAGGAAAAAGCCATGCGTCAATTCATGTACGGAGTACCGGTACGGCGTCCATGGATGCGTCAGAGACCTAATGTGTATCTCATTAAGTCATGGACAACGCAACGAACCCTTGTCGCATTATTTTCCCAACCCCTCCCTCCCAATTGCTTTTGCGTATTTTGCTCTCTGAGGAACAGGGCGGTCTACCTAACGTATGCGTTGGAACCATCCTCATACAAGGCTAATCGAGGGAAGAGACGTAAGGGCCATAATTATTACAGCGCGCTTGCTAAACCCAGCGCACGTTTTTGCCTGTCTAAAAGCTGGCTAGAAGATGCAACCTCCTCAATCCCAAGGAAGATCCTAATTGGGGCTAAAATACGCATGCGCCGACGCTCATTGGTTGCTTCGCTAGACGCCCAGATCTCTCTAGTCATGCTTCTCCTACTCTTTGTCCACGCCCCTTTCCTGAGGGGCGCCACGAATCGAAGAAGGAAAAAGAATCGGGCCCACCATCGTTAGTCGCACCTGTTGTACGAAGCTATCCGCTGGGATCCGGTATTAGCTCTCAGGCTAGTATTACAAGTAGTTATGAAGATAACGATCGATTTAGTAAAAAGGATCAAAGCGCTCGTAAAACCCCAACTTTTTAGTGTTGGGGGCCGTGCAAATAGATGAAACCTTTGTTTCGAGGCCGGAAAAATTTCGTAAGATTCGGTCGGAAAAAATATTTACACTAAAATTTCAATATGTGCTGATGCGTCCTTTGGAGCTTCTTGTGAGTAAATGATAAGGAGCGAGGACTTTTTCTCCGGTGTGAGAGGAGGGGTCGATAGTCCCTGAAGCGGCCAAGCAAACGTCTTTTCCTATCTGCGATCAATCTGTAGTGAGCAATCGCCCTGGTTGCTGACCGGAGATTTATTGGATTAGAAAAATGGTTCCGAATCTCGCAATGATCAATGACCGTTTCGGGTTGGTACAGTAGAATCGGTGGATTCCACTTGTGAGTCTGTGAGGGGAGGCCCATCTTTTCGCAAGGCAATTCTGCGGCCATGCTGAGCTGGAGTCTCTTCGATCCCTTCTCTCATCTCGGAGTCTCCGTCGCCATCCACTATGCGATCTGCCCTAGTAAGCTCGCTTTCTGTAGTCGATTCGGTGTATGTTCGCTTCATGATACCGTCTTCGCTCTCATCTGTGCGTGGCTCGTGCTTCTCGGCCGAGCTCACATTGACAGGTCGAAAGTCTGCTGCATGTGCTTCTACCATCGCCCTTTCCGCATCTAGAGCACTGGGTACCACTTTCCGTTCTGCTGGTGAATCGCTTGATTTTCTGAAATATTGCCCTGCGACATCCATCCGGTCTTTGTGCTCGTAGCCGTGAGGGAAGATTTTGCCCATAATGGCGGCGTGCCTTTCATCCGTAGGAGTTGGTCCGGAAGATGCTGAGCCTTCTTCTTCATCGGCCGAGCCGTCGGTCCCAATGACGGGGGCAGTAGCAAGTCCAGATGTTGGCGTATGGCGACGCTCTGCGGAGTTACGTTCTTGCTGTTCTTTGCGTGCATGGACTTTGCGAAGGTTAGCAGCCGAGCTCTGAGATCGCATGTCTGGCCGTCCATCTTTCCGGATCAAAATCCCCTCTGCGTTGCGTATAGGTTTGGTCCGTGACTTTTTAGTATGTGCATAAGGATCCATTGTGTTCATGCGGCTCGGTGTCTGGGCCGGGGGAGGACCGGCTGAGGAACGACGGACAAGGGCGCCGCGTGCTGAACGAGCTTCAACAAGGTCTGGAGTAATCGGTTGATAGAATCCGTCTGGTGAAACCTGGGACCCTGTCCAGTCTGGATGTTCCCACTCCGGCGTGCCTAATTCATTCGGTGCAGGAAGGGCCTTCCTCCCTCGGCCACGACCGCCGCCTCTTCCTCTTCGCCTCCCATCTAATTGCTCACGCTGTGATTCGGGCCGCCAACTATCGTCCGGGTCAGCATCCTGAGAACTGTATGGTACAAAGGTCAGCCCATTGGTTGAGTCGGGATACGAATGCGGGTCACTCAGACGACGGGTTTCCTGGCTGGTTTCTATCCTGCTGGGATAGGAGTTGGATGACTCTGGATAAGTGGGCCTAAAGTCAGAAGACGTAACACGCTGACGTTTTGGAGAGCCTTCCGGTGGAGGTTCAGCAACTGCTGATTCCGCAGGTAGCACCCTCTTGGAGCTGGTAGAGCCATTGACCGACGCCCAGCCACCACCGGAGGAGCGCTCTGCTTCCATTGGTGGAGCTTGACTTGGGACTGGCGGATACGCCGATTGGTAGGTAGCGGGAGGATGAGGTTGGGGTTCGGGTCTTGGCTCAGGTCGAGGGAGTTCTCGTCGAGGTTCAATACGATTTTCCAGTCTTGGCTCGACTCGTGGTTCGATGGGCTGGAAATGTGATGGCGGAGGCGGTAAGCGTTCACCATGGTGAGGGGTTGCAAGATTCAGTGGTACTGGGGTATGATGGGGAGCTGGTTCATGTTGAGAAGCAGAGGAGGCACTTGGAGGGGGTGGTGCAGAGGAGGCTGATGCTGGTGGACCAGTCGTCTCTTCCACCCTTCGGAGTCTTGTCTTGAAAAGATCCATTTGCATTTTTACAGTGTCCAACTCGTTGACTTTGCTCTGCATTTTGGTGACGACTTCTTGGAGAATCTCAACTTCCAGTGGCTCCTCTGGACGTCGACCATTGGGAGGGTTCGCCAGCAAATCTCTCCTAACTTTTTCGACGGCACCGTTGACAGCATTGATCTCCCCAAATATCCGATGTATGGTGTGATCGAGACGCTCGAGGTGTTTATTCTGCTCCATGCAACTGGCAACGCACCATTGTACTTGCTCGCTGAGCTGTCTCACAGCACTGAGGGCTTGCTCACCAGGGTTGGGAGGAGCATGATGCCCATTTGGTATTGCATGGCCATTAGGCGGACTCGCACTGGTAATGGGACCCATTCTCTCGACTGCACTCGGTTTAGGTGCAATGGCAGGAGTAGATTCTTTGCTAGCAATCTTGACTGGTCGGGAGGGGAGACTCTGAGGCGTTTTGTTGTGATCTGGATGCGTGGATTGTTGTTGTAGTGGCGGAGGAAGAACATCCGGTTCCATTGTCAAAACATTGGGAGGCCGATTAGGCTGATGGCGGCGATCCTCGTCAATATAGGGTTCTGCAGGTATGCCGGTGCTTGTGGAAGCAAGGTTTATTTTGGGGAATTTGAACAATTGACGACCGCTGCGTGATTCGATATTAGATCAGCGGTCAGGTTTTGCTCCTTTGGGGGTGATATGCGAGGGTGTCATGCACACAAAAAACCAACTTAGTCACGATGTTGGTGCGAAAGGGCGCCCCGGGCATTATAAACGAGTCGGCCGGCTTAAAGGGATAAAAAAAAAAAAAATTGGTGAATCTGACTAACTCACCTGTACTCGGAGTCTGGGGGGGCCAGGGTGACGGTGATACCCAGCGTTTCGTTGCAAGTCGAGCAGGGCAGCGGCTGGATTTTACTATAGATGCGCAAGCCACCGGCATTAGTGTGGGGCCAAGTAAAAAGTCTTATATGTGCTAGCCGAGGGAAAACAGGAGGAGACGACGGGGGAGCAAATAAAAGGCGTAGATTTAGTGTCGCAAGCTTTTTTGAAATAGATTGGCCGCATCATGACCCTCTAGCGCCGCGGCGCCCCAAGTGAGAAAAATCAAGCGTACCACCGGCGAGGCAACGCTGTCCCAAACAGGTAGCTCCTGAGCAGACGAGCTTTTGCGGCACCGTATCGGTATCGGGGCAATCATGAAGCTCCAACTGTCAACTGTACTGTTACTTACCATCCGTCCAGCTCGCTGCGCGCCGCAGCGGGTCTGACCTTGCCTCTCGCCACGAGGAGCCCGGTGTTGCTGAACGAGCCAACCAGCGTGGGCATGTAATAGGATCCGGTCACTCTGATGAAGGCGTTGTAGAATTCGCCGAACACTGCGCCACAGAGGCAAGCGCCGCTTACGCTCGACTCTCCAGGAGGAAGGGCTTGGGCATCTGGGGCACCTGGGGCATCTGGGCCAGTGCGAGGACTGGAAGCATTACGCGTGGGTTCCATGATCCATCAGATGGATGGATGGTACAGGAGGTAATTAGGATGTAGTAAGGTCGAGGACGTCACGGCAGCGCCGGGAAATGAGACCGGAGGCAATAATGCAATAATGATGAGTATCAGGTTCAGGATGCTAGCGGAACGCGCAAGGCATGAAAGGTTCTACCGCATTGGAGCCACGCCAGATAATTAGCGGGCAATTTTATCGTGCCAGGACATGGAAGTACAGAAGAGAATAAAGGCCGCTGTAGGTAGCCTCTTCCTGGGGCCTAGCGAGTCTGTGCCGCGCTACGGACTGCTCTCGTCGTTCGTTTGGCTGTGGTAATCGCCAGCGAGCGCCGCGTCAGAGGCTCAAGGATCGGAGGCTCGGCTGGGGGAGACAGTGGAGCCAGCAGCGTGCTGTAGTCGCCGTACAGATGCGCAGATTGGATTGGATTGGATTGGATTGGCTTGGATTGGCATTCGTAATAAGATTCACCACTCGACAACGAACAGCGTGCCCGGCCGGATGCGGCAAGGGGGCACCGATTAGGGAGCTCGTAAGCCGTTGTAGGATACGGGGCTTGGCTGCGAGTTGCAAAGCATAAGCTACCGGATATGGTGCATAATGTAAGGATGTGGATTCAGATATAGCGCACGATGCAGGAATCACAGGATGGCATCGTCATATCATGCCAGATGGGCCACCCTGGCCCGGCAAGGAGCGCGGCATCAGGACGATCAGTCGCTGCAACTGGGCAAATCATGGGCAAATCGAAATACAAACGGGCCCCGTTTGCTAAAGACTCGGTCCCGGATGCAGATTAGGGTACAGGGATGGGCTGCACCGCGATATTTGCCTTTTTGCCATTAGTGAACTTAGTGAACCTGGCGAACAGGCCACCGGTGAAACTGTGAAACCGTGAAAACTCAATCATCGCTCGTAATCTGTCCGCGCTTATGCCATTCGTTGGGTAATACTTCTGTTTCGGGCCTCACGCTGATCAAGCACTGCCAATAACGGCACTATTATTTAGCCTTTAGCCTCTATTGCTTCATCATTTCTAGCTACCTATCTGACGCTCCAAACCCCGGCCACATCCTCCCTACGTGATGTACCTGATGTACCTGGTGTACCACTTCGGTAACCAGAGCGATACGTTTGCTGCTTCCAGCTAGGCCCACGGCCACCGCTCATCAGCCTCCTACTTGCTATTAGGTGATTAGCTTTGCACCTTTGGACCCCTTCTGAAACAGTACCAGACCGCCGGACGAGCTCTGCGACATCACAATTTTTCCACTTCCTCAACCCTACCACTGATCTCTTTCCTATCGACTCAGTCGTGAAACAAGCCCCTCGAGCTAGATTGAGCAAGCTTCCTAATCTAGGACAGCTAGAGGGACCCCACTGCGTCTGTGCTCACTTAACTGTAATGAAGCCAATTCCCCGACGCGCCTCTATACAGGCCTTTCGCATGCCTTGTACCTCTTCATCGGTCCATTGGACGCTGAGCTGGTCCCAGTTCTTGGTCGCGAATTCCTTGCGATACTGTTGGTGCAACTCGTTGTACCATCCTAGCCTCCTCGGGTCTCCGGAGCCACTATAGACTATGAGCGCCGTGCACGGAGGCAATGACTCGTAAATCTGTTTGATGTGATTTGTCGTCTTCTTCGTCGCTTCTGCAAGCGCCGCTACGCTTGGTTCCGTGGTTGACTGATCATCAGCAGTACGACCCTCGCTATTACCGTCTGACGTCCTGTTACGATTCCACCATCCCCGAAGTGCTTCCAGTTCACGTAAGCGTGCCCAAACGAAGTCAACACCTGCACTCGGTGCTATTGACTGATGTGCTCCTCCATTCGTGGCAACATTTACGCCTTCCACTACTTCTGCATCACTTGAGCAGCTAATAGCTGTCTCAGCTGCAGCGCCCGTTCCTCGGCCGACGTCGCCCCAGTCAACCACTGCCCCAGTCCGGCCTTCAACGATTGACGCATCGTGCTTTGAATGTATCGGCCGAGACGCGCGAGCGAGTCTTTTGAAGATGGATTCACCACTGGCTTCACCGGTTGCCCATTTAGCTCCTTTTTCACATTTTTGCCTGACAAGATCTAGACAGGCCTTCGCATCTTCGACACTGTCATGTCCCTGGTTTCCGTGGCCTTTCTGAATTTGCCGACCTAGGTATCTCTGACTGAGCCACTTCAGTGATGATTTGAGCGGAGGACCGCGTGGATGAGGGAAGATGATGGCGGTGTCGACAATGAAAGGGTGAGTAAGTTTAAGTGCATCCAGGTCCGAATTTAGAGAATGTCCAATCAGAATGGTGTTCGGTGTCAGTATCTCGAGTAAGCGTGTCTGAACATCAACTAACCGTGTGGTGACATTCACAAGTAACTTTGCTGTGATACCAGAAAAACTATGTCATGTCAGCAGAATACTCAAGGATATCGGAATCAGCCTACGGTGTGAGGTAGTCAGTGATTGGATTGTCCGGCTTGACTAGTTGGTCCATGAGAACCTTCCCGTCCCAACCCACCAGGCTTATACGAGTCAACTCAAGGGTATCCTCCCCAGTCTTGCACATCTCGCAGTCCATGGCGATGATATCCTTCCCAGCTGTCAAATTGTCTTCCATCACCTTTCCTCCCAATGTATCTTTCTTCGCAGATGAGTCGACCTTGCTGTCCGCCCAGCCGTGTTCCGAAGTCTGTTCACGTTCGACCCTCTTCCGTAGAGCTTTATCACGTTCCTCCGTGTTTTGGAAGCTTACTGGATGACAAACGTAGTCATTCTCTGCGAGCTCATCGGATGAAGCAATGAAAGACGTGATCGGTGTTGGCTGATCCTTCCAATATTTTGCAGCGCGAGGTGTTTGTGGTCCGCTTGCTTTCGTTTCCTCCTTGGATTTAGGTAATGGCGATGTAAGCATTGCTGCGATGGGCGAATACATGCGGTTGTATCTTTCATCCCCGGGAGTCTTGATGGGCCACATGTGGGGAAAGATGTCAGAGAGTGGCTTGAGAGGTTCAGGGAGGCGATCAGGTACAAGCTTGACAGGGTAATAGTCGTCAGGAGATGACATTTGTTTATCTGCGGAGGTCTGTTGTACAGGTGATTTGCTCGGTTCTGGAATTGCCCTGCACTCTGCGCCCTTTTCTGGAATATATGTCTTCTGTGCGTCATTTCCTGATATAGTGGAACCAGTCGTATTTTCGTGTGCTGCTATATCAACGGAAAGAGGAATCCTACCATCTGCCATACCGGCCTCCAGTCCGGGTACCATCAACACCACGACTTTCCTGATCTGTCCATGATGTCGTATAGCTACCCACTGTGGAGCGGTGCCATCTGCTAAAATATAAAGAACCAGACTTTGGAGGTCGCCTATTTTCACGAATGACTGCAGCCGTGCTTGTGGAGAATGATATATAGCAGGGTAATTACTGGTTGTGTCCCCGGGTTTCTCCTGCTGCTTCCTTCGCCTTTTGGAGGATCGCGATTCAGCGACTTGCCACTCGCTCTCCGCCTGCTCATTTTGTTGCTCGTGCGTTATTGAGGGATCACTCGGCGACTCGTTCTTCAGCAAGGCGAGAGTCGCGGCGAGCCCGAAACCAGGAGCCTTCGCGCTGTCGTCTGCATCGCCATGCTCGGTTTGGAAGTCGCGAAATGATCGCTTCCGTTGCGACATGTTTGCGCAGGCTAAGCAGTCTTGGTCGAAGGTGAAATCCAGTCAAAACAAATAATGCGCGGTACTGCGTAGGTTGTAGAGGTACTCTAGCTCGGCGAATTCGGCCGATCGCCGATTGGGTGCCATCAGTGCCCATTCACCATTCGATTCACTGACAGGCGAGCTTCACCAAATACGAGTCTCGAAATCAGTATTGGGGTTTTACTTATTCAAAACAGATTGAGCCGTCGACTCTCATAGTAGGTATCGTTCCTGTGATTGATCAGATTTGCTTGCAATCTGTTGTCTCTGCGCATTTCTTCACATTTGGTGAAAAATATTGTGCTGAGCAAAATTGAATAGTGCCTTTTTGTAGGTCATTGGAACTACCTTCTAAATTATCCGCCGAGTTTTAGGCTTGAGGTAGTAAGATCCTGATGACGTCCGTCGTTTTTGGTGCATTCAATACTTCAACTGTTGAATCGTTGATCCGTTCAACCCTTTATTCACGAGAAGGTTGTTTATAGAGACGGCGCGTGGGTGAATAAGAAAACACGATTTCTTTCCCAAGTGCACTTACTGTTTTTCCCCCAACAATAGCATACCTGACATAACAAGAACGATTTGACAGACCGATCTCGAGGTTAGGTTCTAATTTAAGATATTTTTTTACAGCGATTTTGACAGATGATGTTGGCCTGCAATCAGGGACTTCCCTATTAAAGTTCTGCGATTTTCTATCGACCGCGTGCGTGCTATCGTACGATCGAGAATGTTACAACATGACTTCGGCGAAGGGCTCATTAATGTTAGGTGGATAATCCATTCCGCGTGAGGCCCAGCAAAATCCTTTTTGGTTGATATGTCTATTCACTTCACACGAATAAGGGAGCGAGTGACCCTCGATCCTGGAAAATATTACATTTAGTTCCACCAGAAATTTAACAGTCTCCACCTGGTCATTTCTGGCCGCCAAGAGATCTGTTGTCCAAAAAGGGGTTAAAGAGCACCCAATTCCCTCTGGCCCTCTGCTTAACCACGTAGCTCCAGATTCTCCTATTTCCTTGCATAGGCCGGTGATCCAAACGGGACCAGAAACCATGACAACAACACAACGCATGGTCCGCTTCACGATTCTGATTCACCGTGCGCCAGGCATGACCGAGGAAGAATTCAGTGCGTACTGGGACAAGCATATCGCGATTGTCAACGACTTGGTCGTTCGCCACGGTATTCACGAATACCGCCAGGTAGGTCACTAACCGAATGCTTCTGGACACGATACTCTACTGACCCATCCGGTTATCAAGTGTCGCACACCAGCTGCTATGCGTGGCAAGGTTAGTCTCCTTGCAGGCATCGAGATGAAAGCGCAAGACATTGCAGTCTAGACGCCGTAGCCGATCTCGTCGCTCCAGATTTCGAGAAACTCCGCACCTTCTTCACTGATCCGTTTTACAAGTCGATCGTCTCCCCGGACGAGCCAAAGTTCGTGGACGTGGGTCGTCTTCAGCTACTGGTGGGTTGGGAAGATGCCACCGTCCATGCAAACAAGATCTGCAAAGTGGACCGTGACACAGAGGGAGTTCGTGCTGAGCAGCCAGAAAAGGCAGACAGTCGCTTCCTGTTCAAGGCGAACCTATAAGCGGCGAAGTTTGGGTATGGCAAGCTCTTGATGTTCTCCAACTTTTCCCTGTGGATTTGAAGGATCCGGTGGTTTCCTCAAGCTATGTATTTTCTTTGGCACCAGCTATTGAAAAGGCTCGTGAGAGGGCCGCTAATTGGGTAGACCGTTTTTGATAATGCAATGGAGATATTGATCTCATGTCGTTGGTTGTGCAGTGAAGTGTTCTCTGGACGCAGCGGTCCGTTGAGCCGCAGACGCTCAGGCATTCAGGCACCCAGGGGTGCAGGCATCGACCACGTCGGTTGATCATCGGCTCAACGCGAACGCGTCGAGTCCGTCCCGATCTTCGGAGATCCCTGCCTGCTTCGACCTCACCTCTAGGGGTTTTTTCTGCAATTCAAGTCTTCATTGGCCTTGTCGGTCGTAAGCAGTGTTCTAACAATCTTCGTAGATCACGGCAGCCTAATCCTAGCCTCACGTCTCTGTCGAGTTGTACTATCTTGCCGGTATCCTCGCGTACCGCTGGTTGCATGTTCTTCGCCAGAACCATGTCGACGACAATGAATGCCTAATTCAAGTACCTCTCTGTACAATCTTCGATAGAGGCGCCTAGACGCCCTTCCAGACATAGTCTACCTCTTTAAACACTATTATCGGAAGGTATTCTAGCATCAAAATTTGCCTGAACGCCCAATATTGACCAAGACTGGAGGCACCGGCGGGCGAAGAAGCCTCGGGTTTAATGGAGACGGGTAGCGGTTGGGGCTATATTGCTGGATAGGCTGGGTGTATTGCTACGACAACAGATGCGGGGCAAAGATCTCGAGTGTGAAGTCCAGCGACAATCTTCTTACCACATCATTCCGTGCACTTCTCTTCTTCCTCCTACATCCGTCGTCGCCAATTCCACTCGTCAATAAAACCACACTGCTGTTGATGATTTGAGAGCCCTCATTTGTCTGTCTCGCCCACAACAGTCTTGGTTTACATCTCATATAATTTGTTTTGATCTCACTACCAAGGCTAGCTGGCTCCTTAATTCAGCTTCAAGTATCGATTTAGTGGTATCATGGACGATGACGCCACCCAACCGTCAACGCAAGCCGTCTTCGATCCTCGCCGCGCAGGTCACAATACGTCCGGACTCAATGAAGCAGATGCAGCAGACGTGCTATGCATACTTCATCCATGCTCTCAAGCTGCATTAGCAATTGTCTCAGAAACATATAAGCGCTCCCCGCAGCATGTACTCCAGTCAAGGAATAACGCCTTTGTGGATGATTCCCAGTTGGATTCTCCGAGTGAACAAGAAACATTCATTCTCGATGAGCACAACGCGCCACTGGACCTTGCCTTGCGGCTCTCTTCCCACACCATGAAACCTGCTTTGGGCTTCACCTTTGGCCGCAATCCGTTGAACAGCGACATTGTTCTCCATGTCGATAGCATGAGGCGTATTAGCAATCTGCATTTTCGCATATACGTCAACGATTCGGGCGTACTTATGATTGAAGACACGTCCACAAATGGCACACTGGTTGACGATGTCCATCTTCGAAAGCGAGGGATTGGAAGGCAGACGACACGAATGCTCCAGGCCAATTCCATCATACAAATTTTGTCGCCAGTGCAGGAGGATTGCATCAAATTCCTTGTACGAATTCCTCCTAGAGACGAGCAATCACACCCGTTCATCGAGAACTTCCAGCGTTTCATGACCCGTGTGAAGTTAGCCGAGCAGGAAGCTGAAGCTAAACATGCTGGAGGGGAGCGGGCTGTGGCTGATGCGCATGACAAGCCGCATCGTGTTTCAAAGGAACAAGCCGCGTTGCAAGCTGCCTCTTCGATCAAACCCGCACTCGCACGCTCTCAATATGGCATGAAATGGGACGGTGGTAACGACTACAATGTTGTCGGCCACTTGGGAAAAGGTGCGTTTGCTAATGTGTATAAGCTCGCCACCAATACGGATGGAAAATTTTTCGCTGCTAAAGAACTGGAGAAAAGGAGATTCATGAAGCGTGGCGTGCTGGACAAGCGAATCCAAAATGAAATGGAAATCATGCAAACCGTACGACATCCGAACATTGTCCAATACGTCAATTATCATGATGTCAACAACCACCTTTACATCATCATGGAATTTGTCCCATGTGGTGATTTACAAGGATATTTGCAGGATCATGGAGAACTTACGGAAGATCAAGGACAAGTGATGTCCCGACAGGTATTGGGTGCCCTAGCATATCTTCATGATCAGAAGATCACACATCGCGACATTAAGCCTGATAACATCCTACTCTCCCGCGAAGATCCCTTCGAAGTCAAGCTTTCGGACTTTGGGCTCTCGAAAGTTGTCCACAATAACGACACTTTTCTCAAAACATTTTGCGGTACTCTATTGTATTGTGCCCCAGAAGTCTTTCCACATTACAGTAATCACGCAACTGTAATGGACCGAAAGCGTCGGCGTGGTGCACGCCCGCAAGCAGAGGCGCATTCCTACAGCCAGTCAGTCGACACTTGGTCCTATGCTGCCGTACTATGGTTTTCGTTATGCAATCAACCGCCTTTCGAAGGAGTCGCTGATCAGACTGGCCTTGCCATGTTTAACAAGATCATGGAGACCCGATTAGACATCTCACCGCTCAAATTCAAAGGAATCTCGGATGCTGGCATAGACCTTTTAGTCAAAATGTTGAATACAGATCCTTCCCAGCGACCCTCTGAGCGACAATGCCTAACTCATCCATGGCTGGCCGATGGGTCTGTACTTCCCCCGGAACTAGAGGCGGGTTTAGGTGCCATTGAAGAAGAGGATGAAGGTGAACAAGCGGGACCTGCGCCTGATATGTCTCAGTTGAGCATCCGCGATCAAGTCCGTCATTTTGAGGTTCCTGAAGCTGAAGAAAGCGAGTTCGGCTTTGGCTCCCATGATCTTGACGACTTCCTGGATCCACGGCAATCAAAGCGGGCAAGAGATGACTTGTATGCATTTCGTGAGAAGCCTGATCTAGATTCAAGTCCTGAGGTATCCCTCAATTCTGAAGGCATTCTCCGTGAATCCAGTTCTCACAACGCCCCGACGTCGTCTGACCCCGCCAATGGGCCCAGGCTTTTTGGTGAGATCGGCCATTCGGCTCTCCAGAACTCGAATGCACTTGATGTCCGTACAAATGTTGCACTCGCCCTCAGTCGCGAGGAGGGATCCACGACAGATAACTCAGACATTAACGAACCCTCTCACGCTGTAAACGACAGGACACAAGAGGCCATGGAAAACGAGCTCTGGCTGCCTTCTGGCCTTCAATCAAGAAATGGGCAAGAAGGCATGCGGAAATTCAAGGTTGGGGGTGCTGGGAGCCTGCTAGGAGCGGAATCTCTCGTGCGTGACTTACACATGGAGTCGCCACCTTCAGCCAATTCACCAGCTGCGGGAGAACCCTCCACGCCTAAGACGCCTGAGCATTATTCACACTCGACGACTCCAAACCACACCAAGAGTCCACATACGGAAGAAATTACTCCAAGACCTCCCCCATTTAATCGCCAGATCAGCATCCCTTTCTCCGCCTCGTTCTTCGACAACCAGCAGAATCTCGACGCGAACGTGTTTGAAGAGACAAGGCAAGCAGACGATCATTCCTTCGGTAGTTCACTTCATCTCGCTACGCACGCGTCATCATTTCCACGAATCATGGACAGTTTCGGAGACAGCGCAGCTGCAGACCGCGAGTCTACCTCATCCAACAAAAGCGGAAGTCCAGCAGGCCAACCGAACGACCCCAACACCGACAGCACTCCCAAAGCCCAACGTCCTCCCACGACCGGCATCCCACCACCCACCTCCACCCTCCCCACCTCGCCCCCTTCCACCGCCTTCGCCCGCCCACCCCCTCGCCTCGGCAAACTCACCACCACTCCCACCTCCTTCACGCAACTCACCCTCCCGCTCTCCACGCGCCTCACCACCTGGGGCCGCGACCCAGCGAACACGCACATCTATCCCGACCGCGGCGACACGCGCATCCCGAAGCGCGGCATCCTGCTGTGGTTCCACGCGAAGGGGGTCGAGGGCGCGCTCGCCGCCGATCCGCACCACGACTGGGTGAAGATGGAGGGGCTGCACACGATCGTCAGCACGGAGAGCCGCGTGGGGATTTGGGTCAATGGCGTGCATTTGAAGCGGGGCACGGGCGAGACGGGCACGCTGTATGGGCGTGTGTATTCGGGGGATGAGATTGTGGTGGTGCCGCCGGGGAAGGTGGGTGGGGTGGGAGGTGTGGGAGGTGTGGAGGCGACAACGACGACGACGACGACGACGACGACGACGGTGCCGAAGGAGGGGCTGGTGTTTGTGTGTGAGTTCTTTCATGGGGAGGCGGCGGGGAAGAGACCGGAGGGGGGACCGAGGTTTGAGGTGTTGCAGGAGATTCGATAGTTGGTCTCCAGGCGGATTTAGCGATGAGTTTGGGGGATAGCGAGTTGGTGCCAGAGGATTCCTAAGAGTCGAAGCGAGGACGACTGTCTGTTTCTTTGATCTGGCGGCTGGGTTGGAGGGTTGTGATACCCGGGTGCAGGTCGCACTTCTTTGTTCCTTGACTTGAGGGCTTAGCATTGGCGTTGGGACGGAAAATTGTGCTCAAGATTGATCCATGCTGCACATAAAGGGAATGGGACATCAAGGGAGCCTCAGCTCTGATTCTGCACACAGATGTATAATAGAGTACATAGAGAACTAATTTCGATCATTGATGCATACTTCATGGCTTCGTGATAGGATTGCCATGATTACAAAGTGGCAGGTTCGACAACTCTAGAGTTTTCATAGGGGATTCCATTAGCATGGTTAGCCTCGATCATTTCCTCCCAATCACAGTCCCTATTTTCCGTTCGACCACTCTCGCAGCACTCTCAGCTTACTCCATACCGAATCTCCGTCGATATATGCGCCTTTCAGCCATCGCGGTCCTTTCGAAACATCGAATGCCTTTCGCGCGTGGAGGGCCCGCCTATTGTTGAAAATGACCGCTTCTCCTGGTTTGAGGAGGTATTCAAACTGCATATCCGGTCTCTCGATGATTTGACTGAATTCCTGGGCTGCTTGATGCCACTCACGCATTCGCCTTGTAGACACGGTATCATTGGCTAATGAATAGGGCTGAAGAGGTGCTTGAAACGGAGGACTCCAGTTCACATTGATAACGTGTTGGTGTTCGTCAAGCTCGATGACTGGATGTGAGTTGCGGTAGTAATGATTATTCTGGAGCTCGGTGCGGGCATCGACGTGGTGGTAATGGTAATGCATGGGATACGTGCATAAGGGATGAGTTATAGGATTGGATGAGGCTTGCAGCATCGTCTCTGCCGCGCGGAAAGAGTCGACGAAGACTGACTCACCTCCTCCCTTTATTGGGGCTTGGAGACAATGGAGAATTTGGAAGTCTGGTGGGTTCGTCATGTAGCTGACGTAGGGTCAATTGACTGAGTTTTTTTTTTTGGGAAAGAGTAAGGAGAAAGCGATTTCGATTCGGAAAAGGACTTACAGGAGGTCCATATGCAGCCCCAAATATTGATGGGTATACGCGATGTTCTTCGCATTCGCTACGCTTCTGACATCCCATGTTCTTCCATACAAGGAGTCACGAAGTGGTCCTATCACATTGCCAATCTGTTCAACACCGTACGTAGAACTGATACTTTGTTCAGCTTCGAGCTGCGGCATGGCCTCCAAAAACACGAGACCATAATCATCCAACTCCCTCAGCATTTCGTACAGCATCTCACCACTTCCTCGGGTCTCTGACCACTTCCAACTTCTACGGCGTTCTCTAAACACCGACCTATCCCAAGTCACCAGTTGCTTTGGTGACTGAGACGCGCGAAAGAGATCTTCGATTTTATCCAAAGAGATCTGCGTCTTATGATCTGCTGAGTAGCCGAAGACGTCATTGTCCCATAGCAATTCAACCTTCTCGCCTCTTGCAACGATTTTGCTAGGTCTGAGAGCGGATGGGATGTCTGAAGTCTGAAACAATTTTTGGTGAGAAGATGGATCAACACAGAGTTCGCATTGGCATTGATCACGGAGAAGAAGAGGGTCAACTAGCTCAAGTCGGGCCTCAATCGACGCCTCCTTGCTCTCGATTGGGCTCGGTGGAATGGATTTATTTTGCCTCCCTTGAAACCCCTTGATATACTCTCGGTCCAAAGCTTCAGTCTCTCCTGATTGTGCGGCTGTACTGTAACGACATGAACCAGTAACTCGTCTGCCTACACAAGAGTTCCGGGCAAGATCATCGTTAATAACACTTAAGCCTCCACGGTAACCAGCTTTTGTCCTGAAGCTGCTTCCTGAGGAATTTGGTGGAGTTCTTCCCCTCTCCTGAATGCCAAACGCCTGATCGGATCTTCGCACAAGGCGCCCATTTTTACTGGCAGCTCTGGTAGCGCTCAGAAGTGGTTTTGTCATCCGCGACATATCGCCGGATTCTAAGAGTTGGGAAGTTGGAGTCGCACAAATCCAAGGTAAGGTATCATTGGTATCACGCAGTGTGACGTCGGGGGCCGAGCTGCGACCAAAACCACGACGAACCCGCACTCTCCGAGTTGCCCTTCAAAACAAACAACTACATGTATGTCTCGGAGAGAGGAGCAGCTCAAGGATGAAGGCTCCAGATCTCAGGTCGTTCTTGCGGGCGCCATTGCAGGTCTGGTTTCGAGGTACTGCATCTCCACGTACCAACATATCCTCACACTGCTGACATGCCATAGATTCTGCGTTGCTCCCCTGGACGTGATCAAAATCCGTTTACAGCTTCAAAGCCACTCTCTTTCTGATCCTTTGAGCCATCATGGTCTCCAAGGTCCAATATACAAGGGTACTTTCAACACCTTGAAAGCCATTCTACGTCAGGAAGGTATCACGGTACGTGTAACAAGCCGGCGGTGAACTACTTGCCATCTTACTGACGTATAGACAGGCTCTCTGGAAGGGTAACATTCCTGCGGAGCTCCTCTATATCGCCTATGGTGCTATACAGTTTACTACCTATCGTTCGACCACCCAGCTCCTCCATCAATTACCACCGTCGTATCGTCTTCCGAACACAGCAGAAGCATTTGTCTCTGGCGCAGCCTCAGGTACGCTGGCTACGACATGTACTTATCCTCTTGATCTCCTTCGCACCCGTTTTGCTGCACAGGGTGTCGATCGTGTATACTCCGGTCTCCTTTTCTCAGTCCGGGAAATTGCCGCCAACGAGGGTTTCCGTGGATTTTTTCAGGGACTGAGCGCTGGTGTGGGACAGATAGTGCCGTACATGGGTTTATTCTTCACATTCTACGAGACACTGCGGTTGTCTCTCGGCCATCTGGATCTTCCATTCGGATCCAGAGACGCCGCGGCTGGCATAGCTGCCAGTGTTGCTGCAAAGACGGCGGTGTTCCCCTTGGACACGGTTCGGAAGAGGTTGCAGGTCCAAGGTCCCACGAGAGTAAGATACGTGCATAGGAATATTCCTCAGTACGCAGGTGGTGTTACCAGTACTCTCAGAGCTATTATACAGAGGGAAGGCAGAAGAGGGTTATATCGGGGGTTGACTGTGAGCCTATTGAAGGCAGCACCAACGAGCGCAGTTACGATGTGGACATATGAAAGGGCACTCAACGTGATGAAGACTCTTGAAACCACTATTGAAGAAGAATAACGGATTTTGAACGCACCAACACGGCTTTCCCGCCAATTGGCATCCTGGTCTAGAGCGCGTGAATTTGGTGATCTCTTTCCCTAATAAAAGCATGAAGTCTCTATATTCCTAGCAGTATAGATCCATTGGGATACGTCTTTCCACAAGCAATAATCGTACATAACTTTCAGCTCGTTAGCCCCCATCCACAATTCTATGACCAAGTCCACTCCCATTTTCCCCATCAATGCACCAAAGGCGGGACCTCCTTCCCCTTCTCCCACGCATCCAAACTCTCCCTCACATTAACCCAATACCTCAACCTCACCGCCTCCCTCCTCGCCTCCTCCAGCCTCCCCTCCTCAGCAAAACACCCGGCCAACACCCTCTCACTCTCCCTAATCCTCTCCTCATTCTCCCCACGCATCGCCTCCACCTCCTCCTCACTCTCCGCCGCCTCCACCCCCTCCCTCAACTCCAGCACGCGCATCAACAACTCCGCGTCGTCGTCCCCCACCTTCGCCGTCTCGTCGTTCGCCACCTCCACCCCCCGCAGCCGCAGCAGATACTGCGCCCGCAAAAGCGGCTCCCGCAGCGTCTTGTACGCCTCGTTGATGTACGCCGATGTCGCCTCCGCCCGCGACTTGTCGGCGCCTGAGTGCAGGTCGGGGTGCGCGCGCGCTTGCAGTTGGAGGAATTCGCGACGGAGTTGGCGTACGTCGGTGGTGAAGGGGCTGGAGGGGGGAGCGCCGGACGGGAAGGTCGTCCGGAAGAGGTCGTAGTAGTTTGGTGGGGGGGAGGAGGGTGGGGGCTGGGATTGCGGTCGTGCTGAGGAGGAGGTGAATGTGCGGAGAGGAGGATATGGAGGCGTTTGTGGTTTGCGCTGGGCTGAGCTGCGGAGGGATTGGGGGCAGATGCGGCGGGATTCGGATGAGAGTGGCGATGAGGTGGGTGCGGGTGTTGCGATGAGGGCACGGAGATGCCGCAGGGTTTTGGTGGATATTCCGGGCATGGTCAAATGGATGAGGAGAGTGTGGGCGGTTGAGTGTTACGAAGTGGAAGGGTCAGTATACAATGGCGAAGGACCGTTGCACCGGTTGATATTTTCCTGCTGAGGTCATATTACTCTAATCGCGGCTTCCGGAAGCATTCCGCCCGCTGCAGCTCTTCCGCTTGGCCAGCTGTCTTGAACCAGCACCACTGCTTTAATTGTCCCTCCCGCGATGCAATTATGAAGAGTTTCTGGGCTCTTCCGGCCGTCTTGCGCGTCGCAGTTGCTAGCCCTCATTCCTTTAGCGTTCATGATGATCTCTTAGCCCATCCTCAGGTACGCGCGCAATAATCGACCCGCAGAAGCAGCAGATCGTAATCACTAACGTTCACCCAGTATGATGTCGTCTTCTCTGATACATTCATTCTAGACTCCTTGGCATCCTCCCGTCTCGCCTGGGCGTCCAGCGTGAGCTCCCGTAAAGCTGCCTCTGCCGCCACCGACACTGCATCCTCCACTACTGACCCCGTACCTACCGACGAGATTTCGCAACTCCCCATCCTCAACCATGAGGACCACGCCGACTCCGCATTTGACGACAATGTCCTCACCTACGAGCTCATGGTTCTCGACTCTCGGCGCTACCTCTGCAGCATCCCCTCGGTCGCCGACTTCGATGCCTCTTCCAACAATAGCACGGCGAGCGCCGATGAGCTGGAGAAGGAGCTTGCGCGCGCGAGCGATCGTGGCTGGGAGCTACTGAATGGCATGAAGGATAATTGTCTGTATTTCATGTCTGGATGGTGGAGTTACAGCTTCTGTTACAATGTCGGGGTGCGCCAATTTCATCCGCTACCGCCGGCGCGTGGTGTCCCGCTGTTTCCGCCAGTCGAGGATCCAACGGTGCCTGGATTTGAGTTGGGCATGTATGCTGGGAGTGGGAACAAGGCGGGAGGAAAGAGGGAGAGATTGACTGTGGATGAAGGGGAAGAGAAGGGCGAGGTGAAGGATGAGGGGAAAACAGATACGGAGACGGGGTTGGCTAGATTGGAGACAAAAGGCGAGGTTAAGTACTTGGTCCAGAAGCTAAGCGGAGGGTCGACCTGTGACCTTACGGGGAAAGACCGCAAGATAGAGGTGCAGGTGAGGATTTCCAGATCCACATCGTAGGCATGAATTGAAGCTGACAAAAAGGGCATACAGTTCCACTGCAATCCCAATTCGGCCGATAAGATTGGCTTGATCAAAGAGATTGCCATCTGTTCCTACCTCATGGTAGTCCATACTCCTCGGCTTTGCAACGACGTCGCCTTCCTCCCACCCCAAGATACCAAGGCCAATACGATTGCATGCAAGGAGATATTGCGGCACGACGAAGTAGATGCATGGAAAGAACGCAAGACACGCGAAGCCGAGGGGCTTCTTACTGTAGGAGAGCAGAAAGATGACCCGGTGCGTCCTATCATCGGCGGTGTTGAGGTAGGAGCGAAGAAGGATGTTGGGACCGAGGACAAAGTCATTGAGAAGAGTGTCCTTGTCGGAGGGGGGAAAGAAACGTATCTCGATACACTGGCTTCGAGCGACGGGAAGACGATAGACGAGAAGGCTTTAAGAAAACTTAATATGATGAGTTCCAATGAGTTAGAGGGGCTGAAGAAGCAGCTACAAAAGCTGGCGAAGGGGAAGGGGTGGAAGCTGGATTTGGTCGACACCCCGAGGGGTCGAGAGTTGAGGGGTGTCATTGACAATGAGGACGATGATATCGTGGATGGAAAGAGGGACGAAGACAATGATGACGATGAAGCAGACGAGGGCACAGAGGAAACCTACGCAGAAGAACTGTAAGATACTGTGCATTGGAATATTCTCATTCAACCAACGACGTATGGGCTACAGGGACTACTCTGGTGAGGTGGGTTAAAAGTCTAAAGACTTGGTGACCTTACAACTTCCTGCATCTCCTAACCGGAACAGAAGTCGATATGAAACTTTGTCATGGGGTCACACCAACGAAAACTTTCCGATCACATACGCGGCTTTGAGAAATAGAGCTCTTGCTGAAGATAATACGGAGAGATGTACCAAGAAGAGGTGGTCTTCATCGATAGAGGTATCAGTATTTCTGTTCCAAAGACCTTATTTCTTCGTCGAGACACCTTCCTATCAAAGGCCAACCGGTCTAGCCAACGCCTTCTTCAAAGTATTGCTATATCCGGCTCAGACCCATACTTGCGCTTAAATTTGCATATAGTCATTTTCAGAAGGATGCTAGGGCAAAAACACCAATGTACGCTGCGGGACCAATTCTGCATGTAACCTTCCAAGAAGCAGGCAGCACTATGCAAGCCAACAGATCAGCAATCAAATTACACAGCATATCTAATCAGCTCCACAGCAGCAAGCTGCTTATTGTATCGTTGCTATCAAAATAGCCTTGCACAGGATGGTAAGCGCATTAGGACAACGTAGCTCCTTTGTGAATCCTGTGCATTCATAGGCAATCCTTGGCTAAAGTGGCGTTCGACTACACATCTGGCTGCCTCAAAGATCTTCCAGATTGCCTATACCATAAGTATAATATGCTAGTGAGCATCGTAGCCAGGCGTAATAGAGATCCTCAAGATCGAGCCCGAAACGGCAAATGCTTATATGTGGCTTCATTGTGGCACATATGCTGGGGCCAAATTTCCAATACTTTAGGCTGACATGTATGGCAAGTCGTAAGCGCCAAGGCAATATGCAGTTGGACGGCACGCCCCGTCTCACCAAGCCACGGAGGTTGGTGGGTCAGTCTCGTTATCATCTAAATAATTCGCGCACAACGAATTTAGTATAGAATTCTCGAGGAATGTTAACAAATTAGTGTTGAGAGACAGGATAATAGTAAACAAATTTGGTATGGAGTCATAGAATAATACACCGAGGTACCTTCGTAACGAACAAATACCGCATGACCACATCGGCGCTCCTTCCTCTATAACGCCCCTTTCCCTAATCACTTTCCGACTCATCGCGGCAGTGTTTCATGCAAAGACTTGTTCTCGTGGAAGACCCTGATGCCGTTCATCAAATCAGAAAATTGAGAACACGTTCCCTCACTTCAGCTTCTATGTAACTTTCGAGCATGGACTTCGTTCCATCTTTTGCAGCAGGTGATGAACTGTAATCAAATAGTGGCATTGATCCTGGAGTTTGGGCCTACCTAGATTGGGGTCGTGGCAGACGTAGGTATCCGCTCCACGACATCAGTCCAGGCATGTCTCAAACACCAGGATCAAAGCAGTGATCGCCGTGAGGGGCCGCTCTTCACGGTCTTGTTCGTGACAACTGTATCATTCTTTGATACTGGAGACCAGAGTCTGGCTGGATGTGGATGGTAGAAGGGTAAGAGTCGATCGGACAATGCCTTACGAGGATCCGTTCGAGATAGATTCAGGATGATGGATCGAAGTCAAGAGCAGTGCTCATATTGGAGATCAAGTTGAAGATGTGCAGAGAGACAAAATATGGGTCCCTTAGTGTGGTCTTCCTGGAGAAGCTGATGGGACCGTTCACTTGTTCTCAGGGATAAAGTTCTTCCTGTACTTGAATGGAGATGACGAGCTGCCCTATCGACGCCGTGGCGGTAGGCGTGATAGATACCCAAGGTTGAGACACTACCTAGTTGTGCGGTTCGTGACTTTGACCATCACTTCTTGACCGATCCGCCAATGATGATCGATTTCGAGCGTGCATAGGTGCGGGTCCTTCCAAGGCAGTCTCCATTCGACCCCAACCCTACTAACATCCAAGTTTAGCTAGATTCCGATTTCCATGTTGCGATGATGAGAGTCGCAGATGCTTCGCCGCGGAGTTCATGAAATCTTCTGATACCAGTAGCTTCGAGTGTAAGCGGTGCTGGAATCAGACACCGAGTGGCGCTGGGTGACCGAGAAAAATCTGAACAAGGCGAAATTGAGGGAGGAATGTATGTAGCAATATAGATGTGAAGTGTAGGAGAAAAGTGACAGTGCAGAAGGAAGGAGGCAAGTCAGTCTCCTTACATGTTGCTCCATCTGTGACCCACAATCTTGATCTCATTTGTAAAATATCACAAATAGAGAGGTCTGCCAAGTCACAGGAGAAGCCGGACGTTCAGGTGGAACTCACTTGTATTTGAAATATGCACCTGCCTAGGTACCACACGACCCTCACAAAAGTCCCGAGGCCACCCGACTCCATGCTTTCCTACACAGAAAAGTCGCTCGTGGAGCACAATGGACGCTTTAGATTCCGAGCCTCAGACTCTAGGAAGAGCAAGTCACCCGCCCTGTGGGCCCCCAAAAAAACAAAAGGAAGATACCGCAGCTCTTCCGCTCCAAACGAATCGGCACCTTTCCTTTTCCATATATAAGACCAGGAAGTTCAGCTCGACCATCATCACGAGCCCTCCCTGACACGGGCGAAACCGCCCAAACGGTATCAAAGAAAAACATCACAAGAGCGCCACGCCGCCGCCCTAGAGCCCTCACTCAATCTCGGCATGCTTCCCATGACCACACCCCCCGATGCTCATCCAGCACCAGCAACCCCTAGCCCCTGCTGTCTGACAAACGCACTCATCCGATGCGTCGCGGGACTCCCACCTCCTCCTCCTGCCTCTCCACCCCCTCCGCCCTTCGTCACCCTACCACCGCCACCACTCCTCTGACTCTCACTGCTGCCCCTGCCCGGCGCCTCCCTCGCATACGGCACATTCGGCGCGCCATACTCAGCATCCACGCCATACGGATCCACGGCACCTCCACCACCGCCGCCGCCGCCGACCGCACCGCCAGCCGCGACATGCCGGACCGAGCTCTGGGGCGCGCCGTAGTGGGTATCCGGCTCGACGCGCATGATGCTGCCCTTGCCTTCGCGCGGGGGGTTGGCAGGCGGAGCGCTGGTTGGGGTGTCGGGCTGAGCAGAGGGGGCGCCGATAGCAGGGGAGGAGTAGTAGGAGGCTGGGTTGGCGGGGACGGGGTGGGCAGTGGGGTGGTGGTGTTGGGGGAGGTGGCGGAGGTCGGCGTAGCGGCGGAGGATTTCCTTGGTGGTGATTTCTTGCGAGGTTTCGAAGAGGGAATGGTCTTGGAGGATGGATTGGAGGTCTTCGGGGATCTGTTGAGAAGGGGAAGTTTTTGCGTTAGTGGTGTGATGGGTTGGGAAGGAAGGATTGGGGAGGGCTGGGGAGGTGAGACGACGTACCTCGCACATTGTCTCGTTGAACTCGATGAGACTGTGTACGGCCTCGATCGCCAAGAAGCTATCGTCCATGCCTGAGGTCTTGGAGTTCGAGAAGAGGATGTTGGGAGCCATGACTGTAGCGAGATTGTGAATATCCATTTTGCTGCCTGATTCATCATCGACATGGGAGAAAGACGAGCACCAATTGAGGAAGCAGAAGAGGACTTCCATGGTATCGCGGTGGGCTTTTGGCAGGAGACAGCAGGTGAGATGCAGTACTCGACGTCGTTTCTCAGCGTCGGCAATTTCTGGAAAAGATGATCAGTCAAATCGGCATTTCTAAAGCACACAACGCCATTGACATGAAATCGCTGTGTAAAGGTTGGAAACTTACGCTGACTCTGAATGAACAACCGATGCAGCTTGAATGTCATCACAGGATCAGGTAACGCTCTGAGGAATCTCTTCAGCAAAGCAGCAACCTGGACCGGACTCTCGCGATTCAGATCTACCGCGTCACCTCCTTTCGCATCGATCTCTTCAGCCATCTCCTTCAACTTCTTGATATTGCCGTTCTTTCTGAAAACCCCTTCAACACTCATATCCATAGTCCTCATGGCGGATACTGCGTCTTGGACCAGAGCCGGAACCCTCAGCGCACCAGGACCAACACCATCTGTCGATTCCGCTCCGTCACGTTCGGCAATCTGATCGAGAGGTACACCAAACACGCCATTTTTCTTCTTGCCATGTTGTTTCTTTTGTCCCGACTCTTTCGCCCCAAAAGCCTTTCCAAATTTACCCCAGAAAGTGGGAGATCGCTTCGTTTCGATCATATCAAGGAGCTCTTCTTGATTGAAAGCACCTTCTAGGAGAGGCTCCATAGACAGGACTGCAACATGTCGAATGATGAAGTATTCCAGAGCAGACAGTTCAGAGAAATATCTCTTGCTGCGAAACTGTACTTCAGCCTTTTCGAGCTCTTGTGCGCCGGAGAAGTCTCGCCGATGGCCGTTGACGAGCTTAGGTCTGGGTTCCTGAGGTATCATGGGTCCCCGAGCGTATTTCGAAGCATTCGGTCGTTGCTCCCTTGCCTGTTCCGCGGCGACCAATCTTGGAATGTCGTCTAAGGTGATGCCATTGCTCTCACCCAATATCAATTGGTTGCCATTTTCACCGTTGGCATCCCGGTCTTGGACAATCTGGAAGTTGTTATTGTGTTTGGATGCTGTACCTTCTCCAGATGAGCCAGGTCGGACCGTAGCACCCTCGGGACCGTCAATGATCCTTGACGTTCTTGCTTTCTTCATAGTCTGAGAAAGATGCTTGTCCATGCGCGTCGACCGTAGCCGACGAATATCGCCGAGGGTCTGCTCGTACGTCGGCCGTTCTCCTTCCTCCTTTCTGCTTTCACCTGCGAATGACTTGGACCGCGAGGCCAGCCGCATGTCATTGACATCCACAGTTTCACCTGTTGGTGTAAGTCGAAGTCCTTGATTCGAGTCGTAGACGGAGAGATTCGGATCATCTAAAGAAACGTTCACTTCTGTCGACCTATTTTGTTGGTGTGTATACTTACCAGACGTGTGTGGCAACGCACCACTTGTCCGAAGCGTTGCCAATAACCTAGCATGAGCCACTTTGAGTAGATGAACATACTGCATAAGCCTTGAAATATGCGCAAATCCACCTTCAACGTCTGGCACTCGCAGAGAACAATCTCTACAAAGGAGCTTGAAGGCCGTCTCGCTCCAACGAGCATCCTCGAGGTGATGACTGAGATCCTTTTCGCATTTTTGACATGCCATGCAGTTCGTGTGAAAAACTCTTCTCCTGTTTTTAACGCACTTGTCTTCGACGGGTTTGTCGCAGACTGGGCAAGTGTCAGCGGACTTATCGACATATTCGCTTGGCTCGCCCCATGAATTGCGATTGTCCTCAACTTCCATGCGCTCTTCTAGTAGATTGACTTGTTCAAGGAAAGACTGTAAACCATCTTGTGATCCAGTTTCCCGCTCAAGTTTCAGCGCGCCTTGTAGACATATCCTGATCAGCAGTTTCAGGTAGTGAGCTAGCCCAGTCACTAGTGATAGTAGTTCTTGAGTAACTCCAAGTCTTCGGACCCCAGTCGTTTGCGACTCGCGTAGTAGACCGAAGAAAGCAACGACTTTCTTGCAGAGCAATTTGGCTTCTCGAGAATACGTGAGTCCTGGCAAGAGGTCAGTAATCTCCTCTTTCATATCCTAAACATATTTCCTTACCTTTTGGTAGTCTTGCAGTCAACATGGAATCCAAACCATCCGCAGCGCTAAATAGCATCTCTACGTGCATGATGAATTTCTTGGCAGCCATGACACCGTCAACGTAAGCGCCATTGCTTACATGTAGCAGCATGTCCGATATGCACGTGGCTGAACGCTCTTCAAAATTCGACAACGTTCTCCAGATCCATAAGACCTTTTCTTCCACCTTCTCTTCATCACTCCGCACCATGGCCCGCATCTCCTCTGTCGCGTCTTCTTCCGACAGCTCCCCTCCGGCGATCGCATGACTACTGCTCGCTAATCTCACATTCCAGTATTTGTGGATCATATAGCATTCTGGATGCCAGTGTTGATTCTGACCGTTCCGAAAGATTTCGACGAATTGTTTCAGAATAGAGGTTTGACAGCCGTTGCATCTTTGCGCGAATCGGGTGGAGTAGTGGTAGTGACAATAGACGCTGCCCTCATGTTCGTAGTAGCTGTCTTGAGCGCCGAAGACTGTGGGACAGACGGAGCAAGTGAAGTGTTCGATGTGGTATTTACGGTCGAGAGCTGTGATATAAGAGCCGCGAAGAGCGCCGCCACAAGCGTAGCATAGGAGATCGAGTCTCTTGAAGTAGTCCGTCTCACACAGTGGGTATTGATTTGGAGGTTGGTCGGGAACAGGGAAGAATTTTGAGGCAACAATCTTGCCGCAGTCCTGCACCCGCATCAGCCTCGACGATGGCGGTTATCAGATATTCATATGAACTTACATGACAAGTAAAACACTCGAGATGGTACGTGTTCTCCAATGCTCTCACGAATTGCCCAGTCAGAGGTTCTTGACATTTGCCACAAATCCGCTGATTGCTGCTTCCTCTTCGCCCACCATGTGTTCGTGACCTCTCTCTCCCTGCCGGGCTCCGTGGCGAATTATCGTTCCTTGCTCTTCTAATATCATTTTCCGAGGGCACGTCAAGGTCCATAGGTGATCCGGTAGCTGGATCTATAGGGCGGGAGTTTTTTCGTCTCTGGCTAGATGGCGGAGCATTGGAGTATCCATTGGTAGGCAAATGAAGCTCATCGCCACTAGTGCCGGTAGGGAATGAGCCAGGCATATCCGCTTCTTCATATGAATCTTGCCTATATCCGGCGGGCGGTCCCATGCCAGCTGGTCGCATTCCTGCCGGAAGAAATTGATCCTCATATGAAGAGCCCATTGTTCGAAATTAATATCCTTTCCTTTCCTAAGCCTTGCCCAATCCTTCCGCAAGTATTACTACCGAGATACCATTCGCAAGCAATGTGATAAATGATGTTGAGTGGCAATGATGGGGGAAGAATGAGTGACTGAGGTCAGAAGGTTCTGTCTAGGAGGGCGTAGACGTTGACGGTCCGGATGGCGTAAGATTTCTGGTATAGGCGCTGACAATCAGCGATCGAGGTGTAGGTCCACAATGAAGGAGGCCGCACCGCGTCGTTGGAAATTGGATGGATAAAGCCAAATGAGCAATCGAGATGTCGATCCACTACCAAGCTGTGCACAAAGCAGATCGTTGCAATCTTCGGACATCGGTAGCGCGAGTAGTCCTTTAGGGTCAGAACCGACTTCCTTGACTCGGTCGTGAAATAGGTGCACCCAGCAAGATAACCTTGAGCAGCTGAAGGACTGGCGACAAGCAGGGCGGGTGTTCGTTCGTCGACCCAGGAATCCCAATCAGCCAGCACACTGCCTTCACAGAACCTGCTAGGAGACAGAACAGCGCCGACAGTAATGCGACGTTGTGGCTCGAAGCTGCAACGGGCCGTGATCAAGTCTCCCTGCGACGATGTCGAAGGTGGACGCAAAACGAATCCCTGGCCGAGATGAAACGCCCGAACGCGGCTCGGCTCAAATTTAGAACGCGGAAGAGGGCAAGTCGACCGCTGCACCTTCAACTCCGATCGAGTTTAAACAATTCTCCGGAGGCGGGCGAATAGCGAGGTGGGAAGGAGGCGAAACTGGTCGTTTGAAAGCAGGTATTTTGCACGTCTTGCTTTTGGGACGAGTCGCTGAAGATGCAGGTGCAGCGAGAACGGAACCAATCAAAAGTCGCCGAGCCAACGTGGCAGACTTTCCACAAGTAGAGGGATGAAGCTTGTACGCCAGGTTTTCTGGATCTTCTGGCTCGTACAGAGTACCTTTGTACCTTATCCTTTCGCACCTTCAAGTGCCTGCGAGGCTGATGCAAGGGTCCTGACGCTATCACCAGACTGTCAAGCCGGCGGATCACGTGATATCGAAATCCACCACTTCTGTCTCAAGCTGTTTGCGGAGAACGCTCAGCTTCAAGCCACCGCCCCACCACCCTGAACCTGCCAAACTCTAAAACCTCGTCATCTCTTTGCGCCCTCGTGGGGCCCTTGATATTTATCATCGCCATCACCAAAGCCGCTGCAAAACCATGGCATCTCGCCCCCGTCCTCCACCCCCAGCAGAAGAGCAAGTCGGCCAGTCTCTTTCCCTCGGCGAGTTCCAGAATGTGCAGTCGCTCTCCCTCAGCGCCGCGCGCATGATTCTGCACGCCATGATAAACCACCGTCAGAAAGGGTCCAAGGATGGCAGCATTGCCATGCCCGAGACCGAGACCCTCAACAAGACGCTCGACTATCTGGAGCTCTTTGCTCGCTTCAAGGACCAGGAAACAACACAGAGCGTGGAGAACATTCTCGGGAACTACGACGAATTAGATACGTTTGAGAAGAGCCAGCTCGGTAGGTGATCGCTGTGATGCGCACGCGTCTTTCCTTACTTCCTTCCGAATAGAGGTTCTGGGGCATATGCATATGCCTCTCATATTGAATGCTGATCAATTCTGTAGCGTCGCTCTGCTGCGTCGAAGTCGACGAAGCCAAGACCCTCATTCCTTCGCTTGCGAACAAAATCTCCGACGCGGATCTCAAAGATCTCCTCGACCAGATCATCGCTAAGCGGCAGTTTATGGACAGTTAGGCACTCTCCACACCTGAGACTCCCCTGGCGGGAGTCTTTGCGAGGCTTTGAATCGCAAGATTAGTTTTTGCTCATTTTTGAATGAATAGGGAGTTCCGCTGAGGACAAGATATGATTTACAGCATGGCGTTCGAGCGTGTCACAAAATTTAGAAGGTTCACTCGGGCGCGTAGGATTGGGCACCAAGAGGACGGTCGAACAGTGCAACTGCAAGCTAGAATGTACACTAACGACAGCGATGGAGTGGTCAACCAAGTGGGCTATTAAGATTCTTTGATTCAGCTGTAGAAGGCTACATCAATATGTCAAATCGCAAGTCTCAATCTCTTTCGCCCAAATTCCCCGAGTTCGGTCTCGAAGCACGCCGAGCCGTATTGAAAGACAAGCTTCGCAGCCAATTTATTCGACGACAACAACGCAGAATGCCTGGGCAGTAGTGGCAACGACACCATTGAGGTACCCCTTTTCCTGTTTACTGAAAACGGAAATTTTCAAATTTTCGCCTGCTTGCCCAGCCTTTTTGATCTCGCCATTGCCGCCGCATTCAGTATAAGCACAGAAAAGAGAAGAGATGCCACCCATGGCATTTTATTGGAGAACGCAACGCACGCACGCGATGTCACAATGTAACAAAACAGGAATGAAATAGTGAGATGAGAGACAGATGTGTCTGGTATCAACGAATGTGTAGGGGACGGATTAGATACCCTCCCAAATCCCGAGTCTTCCCTGGAAGCCAACGCCGACTGTTCCCAAGACCACAGTTTGTGTACGTGGAAAGCAATCGGAGCAAAGTGAAAAGAAATCACATATTCCCACCAACACCATGCTGTAGTGAGACCCCGGTAAGACGAGCAGAGAAACAATAATGAGACAGCCTCAGTAGCACGGCAATTGTAGTGAAAGAAGTAGTGAGAATGGACGATAGACAAAGGAAACTGCAAATTTTCGGCAACGACATCATCAATCCTCATATCCCATGGACGACCTGCTCGGAGATGTGGCTCCTGAAGCCCTGGGTGTAGGATCCGGATCCGCCGTTCGATGCGACGGTTTCGGCGTGACATCTATATCCTCAACGACCTGCGCCACCTTCTCACCTGGCAGCCTGGGAAAAATCTCTGGCGGCGTAATCGTAGGTTCCACTGGTGCTGCTTCTTCCCCGACCGTTCGTTCAGGCGTGTGTGGTGTAGGCGCCTGTCGTTCCTCCGTGCCCATACCTGGTGAGAGCGCCGGGACAGGCAATCCGGACTTCATAGATTCTTCTTCGTCTCCAGCACCTCTTCCCGCATCCCCTTCCTCCTGCGCCTCCTCCGCCAGCACATCCTCCATAATCCTCTCCTGGCTCTCGCGACTCGCCTCCCGCGCCGCCTCCGTCTTCAGCCCCGACCGGGCCTCATCCACACTGATGACGCTGCCCTGGCTATTCGTCCGCATCATCTCCGTACTGAGTTTCGAGCTTCTTGGCGTCGTCCCCGTGGCGCTGTGCGCGCTCGTCACGCGCTTCGGCGAGCCTCCGAGGTTCGTCGCCGCGGCGGCCATCTTCGTGTTGACCGAGGGGGAGGTGCGGCGCTTGGGACTGCGCGCGCGGACCCGCTCGTCGCCGAGGATCTCGTCTTCGTCGTCGCCCGATTCCGCGGATTCGTGGCGTTCGCGTTCGAAGCTGCGCCGCTTGGCGGCGATCTTTTCTGCGGACGGCTGCTTGCGAGGTGACTTGGCGGCGGCGGCGGCGGCAGCGGTTACTCCGGCGGCGAAGGACGATAATTTGGTCGTCTTTGGGGGCGATCTGGATCGACTTGGGGGTGTGCCGGTGTCATGTGTCATTACAGGCGGTGCGGAGACTTGATGAGTGAGGTGCGCCATTGGGCCTGATGTTGCAGCGCCTTGGTGTGGTAGAACCAAAGGTTTGAACTCTGGTGGAACGGTAGACGGTGGATTGGAGTCTCTGCTCGTCTCCTTCGGTTCAGAGGTGACCTGGGGCTGCGGTGGAGGTTGGAACGAGCCATCAGAGATGCCCAGGCCGCCGAATGCTCGCACAATATCGCGATCGCGCCATTCCTCGGTAGGCTGACGGCTAATAATGAGTGGTACTTCATTGCTAGTCATACTGTCCGTTTCGCCGAAGAAGCTAGAGGAGATTGAATCTTCCCGACTTGAACCTCGGTAGCTGCTTGAAGTCGGTTGGACGTATCCAGATGAGCTTGAAGTAGGGCTATCGCCCATCTTCACACTGCTGCTCTCATGATGCCTTAAGCTGGATGGAATGTGGTAGCTGGTCGCTGACGCCTGCGCTGGACTCCACCCCGGCGGCGCTGGTTTCCACTGACACAATTTACCGAGCACATCTGTCAGCTTGGCAGTCGTTGGTGGCTTTTCAATCATTCCATCAAAATAATACGGTCCCTGCAGTTCCTTCAAATAGCCTGTCACCGCAACAAGGGGTGTATGACTGTTCGCATTCTTGGTGTCTCTGATCATTCTCGCAACGTCTGCGCCATTAATTTGCGGTAGTCTGAATTCCATCATGATGATGTCAAATTTGACCTCCGACATGGCATAGCGCATGGCTTCACTGCCATTCGTCACGGAGATAGTACGGCAACGCAACTTCTCGAGAAGTTTTTCCATTACCAGCCGCGATACAGGATGGTCCTCGCAAATGAGCACATCAAGTGGGCGAAACATTGGGCCACCTTCAGCGAGAGTGATCTGAGAGAGGCGACGTGACGATTGTCGTCGGCGTTGGACACGAAGTAATGCCTTCTGTCGTTGCTGTTCTTCGTTATCGGACGACGATGGCGAATCATTGAGGACCTGGCTGCGACGTTTGTGATGGCTTGGCAGTGCTTCGCGATGTTGGTTGTCTTCTTGCGAGCCTACAGTCAGGGAGCGCGCACGTGGAGAAGCAGCAGCACTTGTCTGTGAGCCACTGCCCTGTCTCTGGGTAGGAACATTGCGTTCCGGGACGCCACTTGATGGCGCTGGAGCTTTTGCCATCTTGATTGGAGACGACGCTGTCGACGTTGTCTTGAAATTATTTGACAAGCGTGGAACTTCGAAGAAGCCACCAGGCTGCAACGTTTGGGAGTTGGGTTGGGAAAGATTGGACGATCCGCTCGATGTTTTCCTCCTTTCGTGACCTTGTCCAGTGCCGAAGGACACCAAAAGTGGGGAGGAAGGTTGGGATTGACGACTTGGCGAAGAATTCGTGCCACTCTGGACTGACGGCGATGCTGGTCGATTATGACCTTTGTTGGCAGACATGGTACGCTTAAGCGGCATTGGTAGCATCGGGCTGGATTCCAGCGAAGGCGATGGTGATCCCACAGCTGGAGATGTAACGTTCCCTGAGGTAGACGAAGATTTGCTCTGTGCTTGCATTGCTTCGGCTTTCAGTTTCTGAATAACGTCTTTATTGGCCTTCTCTAGCACCGATAGATTCTTGAATGAGAAATTACCGAAATCGTCAGAAGCCACGGGTTCACTGAGGCGCCTGCTTCGTCCATCACGGACGTGAGGTGGAATATGCAGGGGCATCAGAGTCCGTTTCAAGGAGTTATTGACCTGGCTGCGAACGCGTGAAATGGCATCATGCGGACGGTCTGGGTAATCTGCACCAGGTGTCACTCCAGGCGACGTGATTTGGTCTTCAAATTCATCTGCAAAATTCTGCAAAGTGGCACCACGCGCATCAAAATACTCTGTGTCTTCGGGATTACCTGGCTGCGGGACGAATGATGCCTCATCATCACGTAGTGAATCCCAATTGACATCGTTGAACCAAGGATGCTTCCGAATTTCCTCGCCTCCAGTGGCATATTCCTCCCGAGTGTTCGCGCCCAGACGCTCGGTCGGGTTCAAGCTCATAAGCTTGTTCATCAGATCCTTTGCTTCGTCGGAAACCTCACACTCCTCGTCCTCTGGCCAGTCTATCTTGCGAGCTAAGATGTTTTGGAAAACATCGTCTGGTGTGTCTGCGTGGAAGGGTGGGTAGCCAAACAGCATTTCAAAAAGTATGCAACCGAGGGACCACCAGTCACTGATCTCATCCTGGCCGAATCCGTTGATGGTCTCCGGCGCGAGATAGTCCGGCGTACCCACAAATCGGCGATTGCTGTCTTGCGGGTCGAAAAGGGCCATTGGAGGCGGCATCATTGACGACGAGAGAGGTGGCGTGATGGTATTTTCTTTCGGGAGGTGGATATTATTGCTTACCGTAGGCTGTAAGAGATAAGGATCTGGTGAACCATCTTCTGGCTGAGATGTTTCCTCTTCAATGGGCGAACGGTTCCTTCCCGGCTCATCGGCTAGCGAAAAACGACGGAAGAAAGATGCCAGAGCATCGCTATCACCGCTATCGCTCCTATGACCAGAGGTCCTACGGGAATTTTCTCGGCCATTTGATTCTTCTCGACTGAGACTGAAATATGACGGTTGACTCAAGTCCCCTGTATAGGCAGGCGTGAGATCGGGGGTGTTGTTTGGAGAGTGAGTACCTTGGAGGTCAAAGGAAGCTGATCGAGAAGATGCAATCGACATATTCCGGTGAAAAGGACCAGATTTTAGGAGATCTGGCACAGGCTCTTGTGCTTTGCTGTTCAAGTATCGCTTTTGCCGGCCAATCAAACCCATACGCGAGAGTCCAAAGTCCGTCAGTTTCAGATGGCCTTTTTGATCGATCAATAAGTTGTCGGGTTTCAGGTCCCGATGGACAATATTCCGGCTATGCAGATGCTCAACGCCCAAGACCACTTCGGCCACGTACTTCTTAGCCCAATCTTCTGGTATTCCCCCAAGAACCTTGATGAGAGATGCACAGTCACCGCCGTTAAGGTACTCCATAACCAAATAGAGGTACTCCTTACTGGCGAATGTCCAGTAAAGCTTGGCTACAAACTCACTCTCGCCTTGCCACATCATGATCGCGCGTTCCGCTTTGACATTGGTGACTTGATTTTTCGCGACCATATCAGCCTTCTTCAAGACTTTGATTGCGTAATATTCCCCCGTCGATTTCTTTTTTGATAGATATACGCTGCCAAAGGCGCCTTTGCTGATTGGCTTAATGACCTCGAAATCCTTGATCGACACAGGCACAGCGCGGGGTTGTGGGTGAGTTGCAGCAGGCATTCTTGGGGACACAGGCCGATGCACATCTGAAGATGTAGCAGAGGATTGTCGACGGTGGTGGTGCATATGTTGCGCTGTCATGACCGGCGACGAAAATTCACTCGTACCAAGTGCAGGAGACGTGATCGGCGATGGGATACTTTCAGTTGAACTTGGTATCCTTGGCTTCGATACTCGCAATGGTGAGGATGAGAGTTGACTCCTTGCTGGGGACTGTTGTCGGCTATTCGACATTGCACCTGGCAGTATCAAGCTCCTACGTTTTCGATCGGTCTCGCGAGTGCTTGTTGCCCGACGAAGACCACCCTGCTCTGAACTGGGTGATTCGGCTCTACGTGAAGTCGACATGGCTGAGGAAATGACACTGCCGACATCACTCTCGGCACCATTCTCGCTGTCAGCGTGGATGGAGCTCCGCTGGAACACGCTGCTCATAGCGGTCGATCGTGGTGTTTTTGAGCCGCGTGGACTGCTAGACCTGCTACTGCCAGCAGCGGAAGAGCTACGTCGCAAGGAGGACAGGTTAAGCGTGGGATCTGAAGAGTTGCGTAGAGCGGTGGCCATTGCGGACGGACCTTCAAACGATCCGGCGAAGAAGGCTTCTTCCATGGGGCTCCGTGCTGGAGTAAGCGATGGAGCCAGGACAGGAGTAGGGTCCTCTCCCGTTCCTTCAATCGGCTCCGATCCAGATGCCTCTTCGCTTGAGTCACTGAGCTCACCAGAGGCAATCTGCGCCGCCTTTCGCATTGCCTTCTCTATGCATTCCTGAACCAGGACCTCGAATTCAACCCTGATGCGTTCAGAATACTCCAGAATGCCACGGTATCGGGATACAGCCTCAACTTTAGCTTTTGCGAGACTGACCGTATCCTCACAGAGTAGAGCCAGTCCTTGCTCGTTCTCTATAGTGGTGGTGCTAGGCGGTGACCATTGCAAGACTTGCGAAATGCGGTTCTCCGACTCTGGAGATTGCGTACGGAGCTCGCCAGTGTTCTCACTACGAGTGTCCTTAATGGTGGGTGTGCTGATCTCCATTGTAGTGTCACAGAGATCACAAACAAGCTCGACGACGCGAGCAAGTGGTCGACGGATAGCGAATGATCGTGCTCGACTGTGGCCAAAGCTGGAAGCGGAACGGTCGCGAGATCTTGATGGAGGGGAAGCTGGGGAAGACCTGCCTGATGAAGGGCCTGACGAAGGTGTCGATGTAGGTCCAATAGGCAATCCTTTGTATTCTGGCGCAACGGGCTGCTGCACTATTTCGCCAGAGGATGGCCGTGGTTGCCGAGTTTGTGCTTCTAATCCGTCGAGGATCCTGACGATAGAAGTGCGGTGCTCAGTCAAGGTCTCATGTGCAAACTGAACATCCATCTCAGCTCGATGCTCCTGTAGGCAAAGTTCCGAGTGCTTCTCAAACCACCAAGGAGTAATTTGGCGCTCGCATATTCGGCAAAGAACCGGCATGGGTGGAGGATGATGGCTCGGATCATTGGCTCCGACCTCGGCAAGGGTGGTGAGGTATTGTGCAAGCACTTCGGCACCAACACCTAGAGACTCAACCAAAAGCTCTGGAAGATCGATTGTGATCTCTCGCACGACAGCAGGTCGGATCATCCACATCGTCTGTGTAATGTTTAGTAATTGAAAATCGTACCAATCAAAACGGTACTTACATGGCTGCTTTCGCCCGACGTTCGATTGTAGACCATGATACCTTGGGCCTCCAATTCGATGACGGGGTCAACATCGCCGTTGTCGCTTGTTGTAATCTCTCCTTCCTGGTTCTCTCCTTCGTCGTCGTCCTTCGGCGTGGGTGTTTCCGGCGAGCCATCCTTGGTGTTCCCAGGGTGCAGCACCGATGCTGGGCCGATCTTCAAGGAAAAATGAATGATTTGGCTCCTAGAGTCATCTTGCTTCATCGAGTCGACTGTCTCGGAGAAGGCAGATTTCTTGTCGACAATGAGATCGGCAATCGGCATTCCGACTACAGAATCTGCAGACGTGCCAACGACGTCTTGCCAGGATGGACTGACCCAACGGATGTTTCCATCAAGACCCAGGTCCATGATCACGTTTAAACTCTGCTCTGCTGCCTGCTTGAGATCGTCTCGTTCGTCTCGAATGTCCATGCTGACTGTGCGTTCCATGCCAGCTCTTGAATTTTCCCCACTCCCTGCTGCTTCGCCTTTGAGCTTCATTACAGCTGGTGGAGGCGGCATGGCCTTGGTCGACTCGGATTCGGCCATGCCGGGCGACAATGAAGGGTCAAACACTCAGTCAAAGCGAAGTGGTGAGGACTTCGGCGGATGCGGCGGGCACCGTCCGCCTGAGCGGGCACCCAGCTGGTCATCAAGTAGTGAAGCTTGACTCGACCATCCTGTTCCAGAACGTGATGGAGAGTAGCAAGGGCATGAACTTTGGCGTGATGAGATGAGGATATTGGAGTGGGCTGGGTTGGTGAAGCTGGAGGAAAAAAAGGCAGCTCTGAGTCAAGGACGATGGCGTGTAGGACGATAGGGCGATCGAGGGGCAGTTCTCACACTGCACGAGAACAGCGCGTGCTATGCCTGCAGCATTTTGAGTCGAGGCATTCCGATCGTGCTTTGGGGGATCGGGGAGAAACAGTGGATGAGGACACGAGTGGACGGGACGAGAGTTGGGTGGGTGGAGGAGTGGAGGAGTTGTGGTGCTCCGCGTTGCCGTACCCGTACCTCTACCGTACGCTCTAGGCATTGTTGTCAGCGCCGGGGGGCGGTCAAGACCGACAATACCGCGCGAGTGTGGGGCTTCGACGCTTCCATCCCATCCACCACCCATCGCTGCCATCGTTGCCATCGTTGCCATCGTTCCTCGCGTCACGCCAAACTGTAGCAGGGTTTCCCGCACCCAAACTGCCAAATTTTCACTACTTGCACTCGCTTTCTCATTCATAAATCAATGTTTTTAATCTTTTCACGAACCTTAATCGACGAAGCCATGTCCTTCTCTCCCGCCGAACTCCGCACCGTCAGCATCGGTGTCCGTTCTTACTGTCTGGCCCTTGTCCACAGGGATAGCTACTTGGATCGAGCAATGTATCTGCAACTAAATTCTATCGACCGCAAATTGATCGGCCTCGAGCGGAAGGTACCGCCCTAGCCGAGCCGATCTGGCTTCACTCAACCACTCATCACAAGTAGACTCGTCTAGCTGCAGGAGCTCTATCACGTAAACTTCTTTCGTGAGGGAGCCATAGATTACCTTTACATACTAGCTCAGTCCTCGATATCGTCATCGCTGAGTACAAGTTTCTCGACCTTCTGTTCATCGCCTGTAGGTACATGTGGCTCCCTGGGTGCAACATCTAAATCGTCTTGCTCGTCTTCTGTAACCAGACCCACCCCCCGAAACCGCGTGACGTCTTCCAGTCCCTGTAAATTTAGCAACGTACCTCTACACCTCTGCAAAATGGCCATGTACGGTAGATATTCAAGAACACCATCAATTCTTGCAGGGCTTCCGCTCCCCAGTCGCGTCTGGCTGGTGGAGTCTCCATCGCCCTTTGTTGGGGTTGCAGACGCAGATGGGGTTGAGACCGCATTCCTGGTAAACATGTTGGATGAGACGGTTTTCGTTGGTTGTAAATCATGTCCGCGTTGGAGCCTCGTGACAAGGAATTCGCTCAAGTCTTCGATTTCCTCTCTTCGCCTCCAAAGTTTTACCGAGGCGGGAAAGAACATTTTGAACGCGTCTTGGTGTCCCGACTTCTTTGTCTGGCCATCCGAAATACCGGGTGGAGGGGCAACTCTCTTCACTGGTATTGGCAGCGCGAAAAGCAATCCACGTACGCTGACGTGAAAGCTGACCTCACTTTGCCTCAATGTGTCACTCGCTATGTTCTGGAAGGTCCTATTGCCTGAACCCAAGCGATTCGGAGTCAAAATGTCCGCGTCTGACAAAGACTCCATACAAGCATCGATGCAATCAAGCGTGTCTTCCGGGGTGAGCCCACTACAGGAGAGGGCATAGTTTTCGTGCAGAGCAGAGACAAATGTATCAACGTCCGCCCCAATTTCATCCAGAAGCTCGTCCACGTCATTCTCAGGTACCTTGAGACGTCTATGCTGTGGAAGATAACTTGGTGGTTGAGCCACCGGTGGCTCAGTTGGAGAAGGATCTTGGCGTTTGTTATAGAGAACTTTGCCAAGTCCGTGGAACAGATCAAGGCTGCCCCCACGATTCGAAATCATCTTTAGCGATTCTTGCTCTATATTTGTTAGAGGTTGCTCTTTTGGTGCACGCTTGGGCTTTGTAAATGCTATCTTGCTTCCCCAGCCCTCTCCTTCATCACCACGAACGCACAAGAATTCGAGCGTAGATATGGCGCTGCGAATGTCGCCAGTCTCAGCTAAAGTCTTCAAAAGTGGCGGTGCAGGCGTTCGCCGTCGCCCACTTTGTCGAGCTTCTTTCACTACCACAAGCTCTAGTGCCTTTGTGAGGAAAGTCGGTGCAACTGGTTTAAAGTCAAATACACTCGTGCCGGCGTGATGTAGGATTTCAGATCCAAGAAGCCTTTGTGCAGTGAAGCTCTCGGCAACTGAGGTGCTTGTTGAGACTTGAGTCTCTGAAATTATCATGATCAATGGCTTGATGTTTTCGAGGTGGTCAGAGCGAAGGCTTGCTACAGAAGCTACGGATGGCGTGTTTATAGCAAGGAACTGTTGGATCGTTGCTCTGAATGCGTGGAGAGCAGAAGTCGATCGCATATATGTATTGGGAAACTCTTCAATCAGTATGGCTTCTCTACCTGAATGTTGTGCAGGCGGACTGGATGAGACACCCTCCTTCTTGAGCACGGCATGTTCATCATCGACCGAACCAAGCTCAAGAGCACCAAATTGCCCTGTTCTTCCAATGTAATCTTCGAAGTGAGTCAAGACTGAGACATAATCATCAGACGCAAAGTCTGACGTTGAGGGATTCTTCCACTCATGAAGTTTGAACTGAAGGAATTCTGCCAGAAGCGATACAGTCGTAGTCTTGCCACTTCCTGCTGGTCCTTTCAATACCAGGAGGCGTTTCCTGTCCAGTCCAGTGAAAACAGCCTTCAACCAATGCGTAACATCTGACACTTTTTTCTTATGGACTGCCAACTCATCTAGATTGGATGGGCTGTACTTGTCTGTCCATGGTCTTCCGTCTACTTGTATCGTATGATTGTTCGGCTTCGAAGTAGAAACGGCCTTTTTCCCATCTCTTGTCTTCAGAAACTTTTGGCTGGCGACAGGGAAGCTGTCCACTTCTCTTACGATGGAGGATTGACCAAGAGCACTTCTTGTGCGCTTCTTGGTCACTGCGGCTTTCTCATAGGGCGTACAGGATGTCGATCTGCTCCTTGGCTTGTCGTTTTCAATGTCGTCCTCGATTGCTTCTTGAATATCTTCCTTTTCAGGACTGGAAGACAGGCGCGATTGTTGTTTCTGCGTAGCGGCATTGAAAAAAGAATACAGTGTCTTATTCCCAGTTTGCGGTTTACCTGTTTCTTTTGGACCGACAAAGGATCTGGTCTGTCCATTTGGTGAGGTAACACCACCAGTTTCCGTAGCAGCCTCGTTGGGTGCGCTATCACATCTTGCCTCAACTTCAGGATGGTGTTGAGCTTCACTCACCGCTCTCCTGGACCTATTTGGAAGCTTCCGTTTCTGCGACCCGATCAATGGCGGCGCGTTCGAACGCGTTCCGGGGTGTTGTGTGGTTGAAACTGTTGGAGGAAGCTCCTCCTCACCTGAGGATACGACAATGGCTGTCCTGCCCTTCCTGGTCCGGCCCATGCCAGCGAAGACCTGGCTCTAAGCCTGGGTTAGGACTCATGGTTCGAATATGTGCATAACATGCTTCAAGGCGTGGTCAATGGGAAGATTTCCAGGATGTACACACGCATTAATCTGCGGTCGGACGAAAGTTTGGCAATCACGGTCAATGACTTCAATACAGATAGACCTCACCGTCGAAGTTTCGGGATTTCTGTTTCCACATACCTATAGGTACCTAATGCATCGTTGGCGTCTACCACTAGGAGCACGGGTTTGCTCTTTCTAGAGCCGGTGAAAAATAGCAACTGCTTTAGACCTCGTTATCTCACATAGCACATGTCTAAATACTAAGTGAGTCATGTCAATTATCAAGGAAAGCTAGATTTCTCGATGTAAAATACGCATTCAATGAGTAGTCCTTACTCATCCCTTTCTGAATCTTTCTATTCTCGTCCTTATCCCCAAAAGGGTTCTCGAAATCATTCAAAATGCTACCACTCTATCTGCCCACAAGAAGTCACATTCCTGTGCGCAATTACAAACTCTCGAAGTGCTCTCCTGGCTATAACCAAACAAATCATCAGTATGCTCTTGCTCACGGCCAATTGAACACTTACGGGAGTTCTCAATTGACAGGTGTACCGCACTGAGGGCATGACTTGCCTGGGATAACCCAGACCGTCTGACCCTTAGACAGGCATGTTGGACACTTCCGGCCGGGAACCTGGGAATCAAATGGTTAGTCATTACGACGGATCCACCAAATTCGGGTGGCGTGCAAGAATACGAGAGGCTCACTGGCATGTACATGGTTGGTGGAGCAGCGTCAGACAGGCCCTCGGCAATGCGATCGTACAGGATTCCTTCCTCCTCTTTGTCGAGCGCCGGAAGAGTTGGAAGCTGCTTGATTCTCAGCTGCTCGAGAATCAAATCACAGTGGGTAAGAGAAGACATCATTCTTTGAGAAGGCAAGAAGAAAGGGTTGTAGTGGAAAAGTCACATGAACCCAGAAGCCAGTGGTTTATCCTCTGTCGATGCTTTCTAGTACATTCACGCAAGAATGCTGAGAGATGCTGGCATTATATGCTTTCTTCCATCCTTCATCCGAGTCTAGTTATCTCTCGGGACCAACAGTACCGACCTCTATCGTTACGACCAATTTTCTCGGCGTCGGTATTCTTCGATTTCGCACCACCCGTCCATTTCAACGACTGACCACCCAAATCCGCGTTGCGCTGAAGAATATTGTACGACGTTCATCTGCAGCTTGAGAGCTGGGCGAGACCTATACCCAGTGCTTCAGCAACGGTCCTGATAACCCATCCGATTATGCGTGCTCTCTTGTTGGAGACCTTCTGTACTTCAATTTCGAAATGGATTCTGGGAACACACATTGACCTATTTTACACAAAGCTCCGTCGCAACCCGCCAGTTCTGGCTGCATCCAGCGGTTTTTTCCAAGGAAAATGTCAACATCTGCCGGAGATTATCCGCTTAACATATCCTACGCTGCTTAAAAATCATTGATTGGTGGGCTCGGTTCGACTTTTGGAATTCAATCCATGTCACGTCATGTCACGTCAAGACCACCAAATCGGAAATCGTGAACAAGTGATAGGCAAGTCCTCTCGATCAGGGGCATAATGTTATGGCCGTCGCAAACCCGAAATTTGCTTTGCGTTGCATTGGCCCCAGTTGGGTGATACGGGCATTACGATGCCTCCTTTTCCCTGGCCCTTTGCCTCTTGGATTGTCAAGGCGGCACTTCGTCCGATGCTCCGTCAGGGGGTACCGTGAGAAATGTCTTTGAAGTCTACCAAGGGATGACTGCAAGGCATGCAGCTGCTTTCGGCTTCAAATCCTATTGGGTCCATGCTAGACTAGTGAGCTGGAATAGACCTGTCAAGTAGATAGTCTCTCTGCATATCCTTGTTTAGTAAATCACCAAGCTCTTATCTGTAGGTCCTGCGATATTGGTCTAGAACCCGTTTCACGTCTGGAGTCTGGAGGTTGATACGTCGATGGCCTCAAGTATCAATAAAAACAGCTGTTATCTGAATTTCTGGCTCTACCGCTGATGGCTCGAACAGTGAAACCATACCTTCAGTAGGGATTATCGGTGCTGTTGGTTCTATGCTTGGCGATACTAGATACCCCCTTAAGTACACAAAACCCAAAACCGCGGTTTCTGGCCCAACAGACTGGTCGATGATACAATCTCAAGCAACGTTACACAAAGAGAATCGCGGAACTTTATTAGCATTCCACCCATGATGTCGGGTTGTCCTAAACTCGCCTTTGTCCGAAAATCCCCAACAACTTCGACGGCCGTTAAAATGCACTGCCCATTAGGGTCTTCTCATTACGAGTAGTAAATGCCTGGTCGCTTTGACCTTGCGATACTATTGCCCAATGCAAACCACGCCTCATTGAGGTCATGCGATTGGGGGACAAATGCGACTCCAGTAGTACTGCATATCTGGCGAATGCCATATCAGTATGTACACACAAAACAAGACGATCATGCCGTGACCACATCTTTACGAGATATCATTCTGTGTGATTACACATAGAACATTACGCTAACCATTTAGCTCAAAGACCAATAGAATTTTAACGTCGACCAGGTGCACCATACAGTCGGAGGCCCTGCAGCACAAGAGCTTCCCAGACCCACTCGGCAGTCCCGGTTAGTCGTACGATTGGAAGGATTGGAGAGCACGGACTGCTAGTCAGAACTGGCGGCTACACAGAGATAGGGCTCTGTGCAGTCATCGGATGCGCTGCAGCTGGACCGAAAGGCCAGGGCTGCCTCTGCGCGGGGATGGAGCAACTATGGCATAGCTTCCTAGAAGATCTCGATTACTTTCAAACATGGTGGTCTGTATTCTAGACGTGTTCCACCGCTTGCTACCTCGTCCCCATGTTTTCACTGTTTTCAGTACTTCTCGTCGGGCTTTCGGCAAAGAGGGGTGCATATCTATGCATTCATGCGTTCTGAGCACAATAACGTGGCATTCCCCCGCCCTTCAAGTGCATCCCTTTGCCAATATCCTCGTAGGGCAGAGAGATCCTGGAGTTTGGTAAAGTGGGGTGCTTCGGTGTCCGCCAAAATTCATGTTGATGGATTTGTTGTGGTAGCCGCCACCGCCCCCTTATTTGGTGTCACAGGGTCCGCTTTCACAGTTCCCTTGTTTGGGACAGATGCATCGTCATCCGCAGCTGTGAAAGCTTTGTCAATCTTCACGAAAAGGAACCCTTCACTAGGTAACCCACGGGCATCGTAGAGATGGATGAATCGATGGCCCGATCGTAGACGGTCAAGCCTAATACAAGCCCAGGCTGCGAGTTCGCTTCTCAGCACTTCTTGGTCCATGACTTTGAATCTGTAGCTCAGACTGTTAGCTGTAGCTCAACTTGTGGATTATTTGGAACGCAAATCCAAGGTTGATAGACTCACCTCACAAAACTCAATTCTGGCACAATGCCAGTCACCCCTTCAAATTTCATCACATCTCCCCTAAAGTCTACCTCTCCACCCTTCCCCTTAGCCACCCCTGTCTTTTGCTTTAATTTCTTCTCTTCCTTCTTCTCCTCCTTTGAACCCTCCTCCTCCCTTCCCTCCAGCTCCCTTCCAACATGCAACTCACACTTCACAGACGGCCTCACATCCTTCTTCCCCTCCGGAGCCGGCACTCCCTGCGCAGCCAATACCGTAATCACCAACCCCAACACCCCAGCGCGGCCTCCATCAAGCCTCCCACCCTCCTCCTCCTCCTCCTCCTCCTTCCTCCCTCCTTCCCTTGCCCCACTACCACCACCACCACCAGCACTCCTCCACCCCCTCGGCTTCACCACCCACCCCCCACTCCCCGCAAACTGGCCCTCACACAACATCATACCGCGATCCCAACTCTGCCAGTTGAGCGCCACCATCTGGACGCCGCGCGCCCAGAAGCGGACGGGGTCGAAATTCGAGCTGCCGAGCCGACTCCCCTTCGGATAGGCGCGCATGAGGAAGCCGCGGTTGTGCGCGGCGAGCTCGGCAGGCGACGACGCGGCCAGAGACTGCAGGTGGCGCTCGGAGAGGGCGAAGACGTGCGTCGGGAGGGAGGACTCGGGTTGCGTGAGGGAGTGGAAGTGGGTGGCGCGGGTGTAGAGCGCGAGGTGCGAGAGGGCGGGAAGGATTTTGGGCGGTTTGGGCGCGGTTTTCTCTTCAGGGCGTGCGGGGTCTTGTTCGTTGTCGGAAGAGGAGGCGGAGGAGGCGGAGATGGTGGGGGTGAGGGCGTTTTCGGGGGAGGAGGTGAGGCTGAGGTTGTGGGTGTGTTTTGAGAGGGTGTCGGTTATGGGGAGGGTCTTCGTAGGTGGAGGTTTGGGAGAGTATTTGACTTTGATGAGGATCTTATTGCGGAGTTCTGCAGGGGATGGAAGGGTTAGGTCGTCCGGTAAATCGTCCTGGGCTCTAGGTAGGCGAAGAAGTAGATCTTTCCAGTATTCCTCCATGATTTCCACCATTATCTCTTGTTGCTCGCGGCTTGTGTGAAGCTCCAAACTAACGATGACTGGTAAATCGCTGTTGACGAAAGCGTACTTGCGGATTGCCTTGCAAACGTTGCGAAAAGGCACCTCCTTAGTAGCTGTATGGCCATGAAGCACTCTCGGCTCCACTCTGTTCGATTGTGATCTCCATGGCCTTGGCATCTCTGATTCACCAGGCATGTCGTACGATGAGCCTTGTCGTCCAAGCGGGCTCTTGGAATGAGATCTAGCTTTACTTGTGACTTTGGAGAATTCTTCTTTCAGTCTCCCACGAATACCATGCTTGCTTTCTTCGTCTTTCGCTGCATCCTCTTCCACATCGTCGGAAGGCACGCCGTCCCAAACATCAATCTCGACGCAACGGCATCCGCGCAAAAGAACATTCTTATAGGCGTCTGTGCTTGCCTGACCATAGAGCTGATTGCCTGTCAGGTATGTATTGTGACTCGACGAGATGAAATAGTTGGATAGCGGCAGCGACAATTCATTCCCTTCGAGCGGCGCTAGAGCATTACAATCCCTTGAAGAAAAGTAACCAAGAAAGCTTTGAAAGTCGATTTGTATATCATTTGGCTTCTTGACCGAGGGTAAATGACTTGGCACACCTCCTTGCTGGCGTCGCTGGAAATGTAAAATCTCCTCTCGCAATGGGTTAGACTCGGTATCCTCCAATGCACCATAGATTTTCTTGAGGTATGCTATGATTGCTGTAGAAAATTGCTGGATGTCTTTGGACTCGTTTGAGGTTGCTGCCACCCCTGTGCCGGCCTGCATGTTGGCTGGAGTTGTAGGAGAATCCAGCTTCGAGAGTGGATTTGCTGCCATGACGGGCCCGCACACGATGTGTTAATCAAAGGAACACACAAATAGGGGTAGTGAGGAGCTAGAAGTTTTCTCCAGATATCACACTTGTCCAAGCTCCCTGGGTGGGTCTATCGAGGCATTGGGGTGCGGATCTGCATCGGTTCAGCATGTAAAGCAGCAAAAACAACAAGGCAGTTTTGCGATGGTCAAAGTCGGTTTCAAAGCTGCACGGAAAATAGCCCTACAATGGCTCTGGCATTCACCGAAATCGTGAAATCGAAATGGCTGGTGAATGTTGTACAGAACTTGAAATAACTAAATTAAGCCACAGGTGTCCACGAGAAAAGTGCCGCCGGGGTTTAAGCCAACTTTTTCAGAATCAGAAACAAAGGGCGCCCTGCCATAGGATGGCAGCATCGTGGCGCAATGAGGCTTGATCTGCGTTGGCAAATCGAATCCCCGTAAGGGATTGGAGAGACCTCTCTAGTCCTTGTTTCTGGCGCTCGACCTCCCCCGTCTCGTGTCAGGATTCAGGGTCCTGAAGCTTGAACGGAGCCTTGCGTCATCGCCAATTAATCCCAGTGCAAATCAAACATCATGCTTTTCTCGATTGAGGGCATCTTCAGTCCAGGCAGGCATCCGCAGCAACACAGCAATGACATCCAAGTCACGAGGAGAAGCTGAGGCAGAGGTCGCCTCATGGGGCTTCGACAATGTATTCACATGGTCAGATGGCCCGTAAGTGCTCTTGACGGCCTACGTTACTCTACTCTGTTCTAATCCAGACGATTGTCTCCTACCACAGAAACGCCTATTATCCACCCCACTCTCATCGCGGTCTCACGACTCATCTGATCCTAAAGGGCCAGCTTACAATCACGTATCCGAATGATGAAAAGCCGTCTAAGCAGACGTTTGGACCGGGCACCAGAGTGGATGTCGACGCCGAAAGGAAACACGAAGTGTGGATGGGTAGCGAAGGATGCACCTACGTTATTGGCGAATAAATTGACACAGCGTTGGATAAAGCAATTCGAGAAGAGCATGATCATAATGTAATGCAGCTGCATATGTAATACAGAATGGCAGGCTATTGCTGTTCCTATGCGCCTCAACACCTTACGACGCCAGTACCATTCGTTCCTTGGAGTCATTCGTGTGGAGCGCGCATACTTTTGTTGCTTCATTGTTCCATGTATGAGCCTCGCGATCCGCAGCTCACCTTCGATTCCGACCACGGCTTCCTTCTGGTTGGTCCGATTCCTCCACAACCTGCGCCAATGGAGAAGGGGCGAAGACACTTGATTGCTTGCTACTAATGCTATGCGGACGACGTGTTGGATTGTTATGAGACCGCCGCTTATTTGAAGGATGCTTGGTCGTCTGAAGAAAGGCAGCCGCTGCACTTCTCGGTTGACGATAAACCGGCTGACGGTTCGCTGGGCGTTTGGAAGGGGTCGTAGGGATGGCTGGTGGAGTAGTTGGCGACGCAGAGGGCATATCTTGGCTTGTCTTATCGCGTTTCTTGCGCAATTGAGGCCAATGTTTAAATGCTGCTGAGTTCCTGCCATCACTGTGGTGCCTGTTTCCATCGTGATCCATGGTGACTTGTTGTCTCCATGACCAGAGGAAAGCTAAGGAGTCGGTGGACTTGACGTGTTCTTTCTCGTTGGCCTTGCCATCGCGACTGGAGCATTGCTCCCTACGGCCTTCTGAAGACGGTCTCTTGGAATCAACACGCGCGTCGCCATTCCTTTTGTTGCGGTGTTCCTGTCCCCAGAGCCAGGGCTTCAGCCTCCAGAGCCAACCCATGATAGTGTGCGAACCGGTATTGTGTAGTTTGGAGATAGATACTGAAGGCCCTTGGTCAGCCCGGAATAGCTTGCGACCAGAACAGATCCTACAAACCTCAGGTCTTGGACCTCGATAGCCCGGTTGTACGGGTAATATCAATCATAGCAGAAATTCCTTTTTCCTTGAAGAGTGCGGTAAGAATTGACTGGTGGTACAACACGTGGAAGAGAACAGTATTGGACGAATGCGAGCGTCTTACCCATCTTCGTCCCTTCCAAGCACGTGGAAGCAGTCAAAAAGAAAAGCTTAAAAGACAATTGACTTCGATAGGAATCCTCCTACCCTCACTCAGCTCCCGCTTCTCCCTATCCCAGATCCCCAACGCGGGCACCCCAGCCTAGCGCGCGGAGCCCGTGACGATTCTCATATCGACGTATCCATTTTTGGTGCACTCCCTGCATATTCCGTCGAGCGATTCCTCAAGCTTATGCCTGATCAAGTTTTGGATATATCAAACTAGGCTAATTGAGGGAGGCAAGTTAGAGAAGTCAGTGCGGGCCAAGAAAGCACAGACGGGGTGCCGGAGATGCCCCTTGCCCGGCTCAGCCCTGCATCTCTCAAACCTTTTGCACACCATTTAGGATGTTGACGTCTCAACATCTGACTAGCCGTCCAAACTAGAGAGATCTTACCTAGTTATCAAGGTCTATAGATGACAAGACCTGGTTTCGTGAATTTCTGTCCCTTGACTGCCGGACATCTTGATATTGAGAATGGCCTTTTCTCACCTAAACCCGCAAGCTTGGAACTTGGTCAGGAGGCCATTATATTGGTACCCACATAAGTTCGAGCGTAATGCCTAGAAATCCTCGTGATGACTAGATTTGTATGTGTACCTATGTATATAAAGAGATCGCTTGACCATTCCAGTCTTCCGTCATTGATCAGATGTGTATCCGCGGAACCGGCCATTGGTCATCGTTCTGTTTTTCGTTCCGATGCTTTAGCATTGGCTGATTGACGGTCGGTATCTTTCGTACGAGAGGAAGTTAGATATCCTTGTTCGGACAAAGAAAAACTACCTTACATACTTGGATAATATCGCTGCTATGTGCTTCAGCTCGAAACTAATGATCCTCAGCAAAGTCCTTCTAGCCAGCATCGTCAGAGTCTTCTCAAGGTATACATGTCATCTAGAACTGGCAGTATCGACTTTAGAACAGTCAATACCTCCTTTTCACCGAGAAACTCCGTACCTCTATTGGAAGAAAAATTTTGCTTTGTAAATTCGAAAGTGGCCAGGCTTCCACAATCTTTAAATTGGCACTGCGATTTGAACAAAGACGTTATCTAATTGCCACTGCAGAAGCACCCAATCATCATCTCTGCCAAGAAATCACAATTGTCGAAGACAATGGAGACGAAACGAAGACAGTCGGATAAAGGCTCAAAGCAGCGCCCCCAAAGGATATGTCTTTACTATTTGTAGTATCCAATCACCCTAGCCATTTCTTCTGTCATTTTTACTCATACCATCTTGCATTCATTCGTTCCTTCATTCGTTTCTCTTTCCAATGTTCGCCGCTTTCTTTTTCGCAGCAGCTTTGCTTGCAGGTCGAGCCACCTCCACTGAAAAGGTCCTTGAACCAGTTTTAAAAACCACCTTCGCAGATCCCTCCATTATCCAGGTGAATAAAACATACTACTCGTTTGCAACCGCTGGACCGGGCATCTATGGAATCCAAATAGCGAAATCTGATGACTTCCACAAATGGGAACACCTCAAACACGATGCTTTGCCTCACACCGGTACTTGGGTAAATCATGCCGCTGGCCGGGGCTCCGGCGTTGCACCTGATGTGCAGCAAATGGTGAGCTCTCAGTCCCTTGCCCCCTCATTTGAAATCAGTTCACTAACATCCCGCGTCTCAGGCCGACGGTTCCTTCGTCCTCTACTACACGGCCTGCATCAACAAACAGACACCCCACAAGAACACCAAATGCGTCGGCGCCGCGACCTCCAAGACCATCGAAGGCCCCTATACTCCTGAAGCCGCCCCTCTCGCCTGCCATCTCTCCCAAGGCGGCGCCATCGACATCTCGGGCTTCCACGACCCGACCACCCACGACCAATACGTCCTCTACAAAGTCGACGGCAACAACGCCGGACACGGAGGGCTCTGCATGAACATGATTCCCCCAATCCAAGCCACACCCATAATGCTCCAGAAAGTGACGCCCAACGGCCTCACTGCCATCGGCACACCCATCCAGATCCTCGACCGCGACGACACCGACGGCCCACTCGTCGAGGCGCCCATGCTGCGCAAGTACGGCAACAAGTACGTCCTCTTCTTCAGCAGCAACTGCTTCTCATCGCCAGGGTACGACGTCTCGTACGCAGTCGCCGATAACATCACAGGTCCGTACCGGAAGGCTTCGGAGCCGCTATTCGCGTACGGGAAGCTGGGGCTAGACGGTCCCGGCGGCGCGAGCGTGACGACCGACGGGAGCAAGATGGTGTTCCATGGGCATTACTCGGTGAAGGGCCAGGGCATGACGCGGGTGCTGTATACGCAGGAGATCAAGTTTGATGGGAAGATGACGGTGACGAATGCGGATGGCGGCGTGCTGCCGAAGCCGATTGTGCCCGCGCCCCCGCCGGATCTGACCCATCCGAATATGACGGATGGGAAGACTGGCCCAGGTAGTAAGTTCCCCTCTGATTCTGATGGTGGTAGAGCGTCGCTAATAGGGAAGGAGCAGAAAAGCCAGGCAAGCCGCACTCGGGCCATTGAGGTCTTTCCCCTTACCCAATCGACGGTAGGTTTGACGGTAAGTCTTTTCGTAACCTTCTTTGCTGCGGCCGGAATGTTGGAGTTCCTTTCGTAGAAAAGAGTCTGCCCTGGGCTGGCTCGAATGGTAGATCTTTGAAAAAATCATGGTTTTGTTCCACCTTTCTCAAATTTCGGTATAATTTCTTTCTTTCCTCTCCGTTCATTTGTATCGATGATTATTCAATCCATTCCAAGAGACAGCTATGGGTCAGCCTCGATTGTTTCAGTAATTTGCCTCAACGTCTTGCCATGCTCTTATTTCTCTTTCGATCACTCATAAATGGGAAACTGCGGAGCTAATCTTCGTAGCGATGCTTCCTTGGCAACGTGCATTGAAAAGCCAATCTCGCGAATGATACTCGGGATCGAAAAGCCTCTTGAGGATATAAGACGATTCTAGAAGGATCACGCTGGATAACCCTCATTCCGATCTGGACTGAAGAAAAATATCCCGAGGTCTCTCGGGGTCATCTTCTATGAATGTAGAGGACATACCTATCGAACCACAACAGAATGAGGCAGGCATCGACTGGCCTGCAGAAGAAGGCAATAGGCGAGAGTTCGTATCCGTAATTATTGATTATCCATCTGACTTCTCGGATATCTTCACATCTAATAGTAGGTTGCATTACCCGAGTACCGTTTTGCAGTCCCCGGAAACGCTCCAACTGGGTCTTGGTCGTTTTCATCATCACTGTCGTCATTCTCATCTTCAATATGGTCTTCCTTTGGATCAGGAGGTGCTCTCATTTTTGCAATGGTCGCTTCATCCAGTGAAGGTGGATGGAAAGGTTTTGGAGAATGGTACTCTCTTCCTGAAGGCAGACTGGCTATCAAAGGCTCATGAGGCGGTACAATTTGGAATGTCATCTATTTTGCAGTCAGCATCCGTATGTCCAACCATGAAGTTCCGGTTTAGGATAGCAAATTATACGCACCGTATCGTTCACCTTACACCACTTCTTCTCTAACCACTCTACCACTCGCTCCTCCTCCACTTTTCCAGCATCCAAACCCCACTCATCTCCACCCTTCTCAATCTTCTTATCCTCTTTTCTTCCATTCCATTCTCTCTTCAGCTTTCCCAAGCCCTTATTCTTGCCCTCCTCATCTACCTTCCCTCCCAACTCCCTCCTCGCCCCCCTCAACCAGCCAATTGCCTCGCCAACCTCTCCTCTCCCCTCAGCATCCACACCCAAAAACCGGCAAGCCTTCGCCCTAGCATTACGTCTCAAATCCTGCGCATACCTCACCAAGCCCTCATCCAATTTCCCTGCAGCCCCCTCACCCCCACCACCCTGCCCAAGCAAACCCACGGCCCGCCCCGCATGCTCCCCCGCCATAACGCACAGCCTCGCAAACAGACCCGCCCTCACCCCCGCCATCTTCACCGTACCAACCATCCACTCCGTACTCGCACTACTCCTCTCCTCCGCCAACGCCGCCGGATACGGATCCTCCTTGACAACAGGCAAGAGCGTCGCCTCGGCCAGCGCCAACGCCGCAAGCGCCGACTGCACCGGCGCCGCGAGATCCAGCGGCAGCAGCGACGACCCCGAGCTTTTCGCCCCCGCCCCTGCCGCCCCCGCCGCCGTCTGTGCGCGCGACGCCACGAAGCTGTGGATAGCGTGCGCGTCCAGCAGCTCCTTCATTGCTTTCGTGACGGCGCTGGTTTTGCCCTCGGGTTTGATGCCCGCGCGGTGGATGGTGCGGAGGGAGGAGCGGGCGAGTTGAGTGTGGGTGTAGGCGAGGGTGGTGAGGACGAAGGCGAGTTCGGCGTCGAGACCGGTGATTTTGATGCGTTTGGGTGAGCGGCTGGGGAGGGAGGGGGCGGTGAGGGTGGGGCGCCATGAGGAGGTGGGTTCGTTGAGGAGGAGGATGTCGATGGTTTCGCTGGCGATAGGTCGGCCGCTGAGGCCGGCTTGGATGGCGAGGAGGTAGGAGAGGTAGGCTTCGAGGGCGGATTGGAGGTTTGGGAGGTGAGAGGTTTGTTGTGGTGGAGGTAGACGTTTGTGAGTTTTTAAAAGTGAGCGAAGTACGCTTCGATTTGTGGAAGCCGCGTGGGGAAGGGAGGGGTGCGATGAAGATGAGAGATACGAGGGAAGAGATACAGAGGATGTTGTGGGAAGCGTAATGTGATAGGGCATTATGAGGAGTCGCAGTGAGATCTAGAAGGTTTTGTGCAAGGAAAGACGCGTTGGAAGATTTACATACCTGCCTCGACGCGTGAAGATGCGAAGGTGGGGCTGCGGGGCACAGTTCAATGTGTCGTCTCCATTTGGCTCGAGACACCCATAATTATTTCTGCCCTTTATAGTCACCGGCAACTATAGCGAGGCTAATACACCAGAGGTACGAGGAGCAGGCTCTCAGTACAATCACATAACAACGAGTCAAGCAGTCGTCTCAAGGACTGCAAACAAGAACAAGCCTCTCGCAGCCAACCCCACGAATAGACCTCTAAAGCTAGCGAAAGTATCTTACACGGCTGAATAACCACCGCCGTTGTCTGAGCACCCACATATCTTGAAATTCAGGCAGGGATTCCCTTCAGCAATCCACCAACGATCAATACGTACCTGAAGAAGGCGCTCACCCCATCTAAGCATGCACCAATCGGTACCGCCGGAGTGCACCTTGCTCGCGGTAGGCCCCTATCCTTGAATCATATGCGAAGTCCCGAGAGCGGTTGAAAAGTTGATTACTGTACTCTTAGATATATTAACCCTTCCAAGACAGGTATGAACTTAAATATAAACGTTAACTGCAGGCATGATGCACTGAGCCTGGAAGGTTGGTTCCAGGATTTCAACCCTCGCAATAACGACGAAAAGGTCCAGACAACGCTTTGTTGTGACGAACCACTTGAATCGGCTGAGGCTTCACCTATCTTTATTTCGCGGACAAGGTTGCCTGCTCCGGCTGGGTTGAACAGGCCACCTGTGCATTTCAGCTCTTCCGAAGGTGTTACATCTGCTCTTTCAGGGAATTGATCGTGCCGTGCCCTGGTCGATTAACAGTAGAGCTATAGCAGCCAAGACGTGGAGACCGAGCCAACAAGCGGAAAACTTCGCCATCTCGGCTTTGCTCTATTTGATCCGACTCTTGAGAAGTGCAAAATGAGGAATGTGATCGAACAAACCCATGTACTTTGTCTTTGGCACCAGGTAGCACGAGTGGTCCGGAATCGACATATTGTCAAAGCGAGATTCAAGTCGAGGAGACCCTTAGTGAAAACACTGGGTAGGTGCTCTCGCATGTCGTAAACATTGGAGGAGGTAAGATGCTATACCAAGCCAGTACATTCTCTTGTCTAGTCAATAATCACTCTTCCATCGTCTTCCTGGATTCGCGTTGCCTTCCTAGCCACTCCTAGTATAACCGTATATCCCTTGTGTCGAAAGCTTGACTTTATTACTCCTGATTCGCGCAGCCATGCCACTCAGTATACCTCAAGGCCCCATCGTTAACGGCAAATAATTCTTCAAAAAGCCTCACTGAGTGCTCTGCACTGATCAAGTCAGCGTTCAACAGTTTCAATGGAATTCACGTTCGAACCACGCACGACGCCATTGTCACCTAGACTTTCATTCAGGCTAGTCATTTGATGGATCTGTCAGATCGGAATCACTCTCCTCCGAATTCGACAATTCGTTAGCGGTCAATCCATCCTCCGCTCCCCAAGTCACATTAAGTCCAGTTCCGTGCGCTTGTTCTTCAAAATATCGAACGATTGAGATGTAACTCCCGGGGAGGTGTGGGTCATGATCATCACTGTCTCTGGATGGATCATCTGCGTAGCTAAAGCCTTGGCTTGCTCTTCAATTTCCGTCTTCAATTCAAGGTCTCCTTTTCTCACCATTCCACACCTGGTAGAGTATGCTGCACATGTTTCGAAGACGACCTCGTCAAACAAACTCAAGTTCACTATAACGTGGCGCAGATCCAGGGCCATGTCCGAGCTTGGCGGCGTTAAAGCAACAGGGCAAATACGACGCATGCGTAATGTGAGCCGTCGTAGATTTGCAAGTTGAGCGCTTATGAATGTACAGAAATGAAAGTCGCTCTCTGTTGCGTCTCTAGGTAACAGCCTTATGCCACCGGTATCCAGAACTAGTTCGCTCAGAACGTTTGCTAATAGGAGGTCTCTCAAGGTAGAGCCGCACAGGTAATCTCGTGCAAAGGACTCGGAGTGGCGAAAGCCGGCGAGTACACTCCAGGCTTTGACGTGAAGTGAGATAGAATGCTTGCTGCTTCCAACCAAAGCAACAAGTTCAGTCAAGGCCTGGTTCAAGATGCTCTGCGAAGGAGGATGGGGAAGCCACGGCCATTTGATCGACTCCCATTTACCGCGTCCGTCCACTTCTAGATACACGCTCTTCAAATTGCCCTTGCTCAAAGCGGCTGCCTTGCGATTCACCGACGAGATGAACCGATGAAGAACGTGGGGGGAGATTATCACCTCTGACGAGAAGACATCATGCGCCAGTGTGAACCAGGTTCTACAGACTGTTAAACGTCTTATATCTTCGCGAAAAAAGGCTGCGCCGAGGAGTTCCAAAATCATGAGTAGCAGTTCAGGTGGCAGACCAAGGAGTGCCCCTTTTACATAGGTGTCTTGACTTCCGCCCTTGGTCGCGGCTCGCGATGCTCGAAACATGGACATGATATTTTGTTCCTCGCGAACCACTTCGCGTCAAAGCGGCCTATGTGGAGAGACGGTGTCACCAGAGTGACGTGAGGGTCCTACGGGCGGCAAATGAAGGCATGGGATGCGAGCTGTAACAAAACTGTTGGGGAGGCAGAATCAGTCACCATTGATGTTCATCAAAATCTGACCTTGGGTATGATCCTTGGTTTGGGAAAATTGTGTCTCTTGTGTATGTATATATCCCAGGAAAGTTGCAGCAACATCACTAAGAACACCAGCGAGAAAGCTTTGGGACACAGCAATGACGCTGTTGGATCTTGCCAAAAGAAAGCAGCATTGGGCACCTCCTTGGTGGTTGTTGCCTCTTTATTTGTTCTAGCGCAAAGCCGATTTAGTCCTATTTACTGCCTCTCGGCAATCTAGACCTTACATCCTTCCCTGCATCGGTCCTCAATCCACCACTTCAACAACAGATCTTACAGTGAGAGCGAGGTTGGATGTCCTAGAGGCGTTTGATAGATTTTCTTCAAGGTGCGATCTCGCGGGCTCGTACAATGTACACGTTACGACACATTAGCCAATTAGTAGGGAATGTAAGCCTTGACACTCCATCTCATCTAAAGAAGGTGCATAGAGCAGTACACCTGCTCGATGCGTTTCCAAGTAATGCTACCTCCATACATGAGCTTCGATACTAATTGACCCATCCAAAAGGCTTGCCGACAACTGCTAACGAAGCAGCGATATGCGATCTCCGCTCTGTTGGATGCTAGGTAGGATGAAAGGGACACCTTCAAAGCTTTCGTCTGGTTCAATTCTGCCTCTCTGTATGACCTTGGACTTTCTGGAGCTTCATTCTGATCTATGGTCGCCTGTAAGGATGTCCAAACTTATTGTCCGTGGTCACCTCAAAGTCGAAGTCATGAGGCACTGGAATGTTCGTCCGAATGCTCACGAGGTTCATCGTCTCACGTTACTTAGAAGTGTCTTTTCCGCTGGACTAAACGGCTCCGAGTCAATGTGACTGGAGGGGACTCGTGCAATCCGGAAAGTGCTGTCCAAGAAGGCAGTCGCAACCACCACATTGTTAAAGCCTGAAGTGGAGCAGTCTTGCTCTACAGAGCAGCCGCTGTCCGCAGCTAGTTCTGGCTGTAGAGTAGGCCACAACGCGCAGTGATCGCATGACGCTCCGGAGATTCGACGTTTGCCGAAGAAAGTATTTCTTGCGATTTCGCATATTGTTCTCATTTTTGAACAATTCCCGCAAAGCCGGTCCATCTTTCTCTCTCAGCCTTGTCATGGTGCACGACATCATGTGTTCATATGCAGGATGTATGCGAGCATCTGATCTTGGCCAGATGGAGGGTTTGAATGCACTTGCTGTTCGTGATAGGTTTCATGCACAGGGTGCAGGAAGCGTCCATGGGATGTGCACCGTTAAAGGTTATCTGGATAGATATCCGAATAGGTACTGTATATGTATCTGTAGGTAGGTTCATGGGTGGGTACTTGGCACATTTGGGTAAGGTAGTTAATCCTTCACGGTCCAAGTTCGGCTCAGCTTCGGAGATGAACTTCTTGAGCCTGTATCCGGCTACTACTCGGGCTTTCGTCGCTTCACGAGTCCCACTCTTCTTTATTGAGTTGCAATGCATATGATTGGATCGATATAATAGAAGACCTTAGATACGTACAAATCCGATCTCGGTTATCCGGAGCAGTCTTCCATTTGATGCAATTGGCTGGTCGGATCTGGTATCAAATGCACTTTTCCGTGCCGCATCCACGGAATGAAAACGCATCAATACCTAATATCTTCCCTGCCCTCGCTGTCGGCTCGGCCCATGTTCCCGTGTTGGGTGCGGGTCGAGCTGCGAGTACTCCGTACGGTCTATCCAATCACACTAGAGCTTGCACGGATAACTTCATGATCTACACTGGGTCGGTGGGGCTCAGAGGAACTAGAGCATCTGTGCTTACTAACTTTGCCCTAATACAGTAGTTCTTCCTTCGATGGAGTCAATCTCTCTTGGTAGTCTACTTGCATAAATGTACAGCTCTAATTACGCACTGATGAGGGCAACTCAAGATAGGTGACGGGGTAAATTTGAATAATTACCACTCTGATGACTTTCCCATTCAACCATCATTTTGGCATTGCAGAAGAGATGATCTCTTTAGTACTCTATAGCCTTTGAAGGAAGTCACTTTCCAAGAATACAAGTGGAGCTTACTTCCGCCAGATGGCCATCAACTTATTCACACTAGAGTACATACTCAATTAGCTCTTATCTGCATCCGCAGAATGAGCTTCCTTTTTGTTGAGAGAAGCTGCTTCTGTGAAGGTGCAGGTGAGACTGAGTTCCGCGGTAGATGTTACTGCATTCGCTCTAGTGTATGTAGTCATATCCACGGTCCTCCGTAGACTCAGATTTTTTTGGTTCTTTAGAGTACTGTACAATCAACTCAGTTTCTTGAATCACAACACCTTTCATAGAAGACTACACAATTCAATTCATCAACCCTCAACAATAGCGTTCTAGGAGTACTCGATATCTTGGACACCCAGCGCTTTCTAGTACCATTCTTCCTAATTGGTCGGGATGCTTTCCGATCGCCACAAAGTACTTCTCATGAGCACCTAAGATCTAGTTGTCGTGACCTTGACCTTTTCTCCCAGTATGACCACCATGTCAGCGTACTTCATCAATATGGCTGCATCAAATGAGAATACTCACGTCATCTATTCTTGTCACATGGGAATTTTAATAATAACACAAAGTTTGCAAACAACGTTTCTGATTCATTTCAGAAGAATAGGGATATCCCGTACGAATTAGCGAAAAGGTCGCCATCTACGGGAGATAGCCTTTTTTTTAACCTAATTCCAGTATCAATTCTTAATTTCTACTTTGATGTGTAAGCCCAGTGCTTCACTGCCACGTCGGGTTCGGAGGGGAAGGCGAATGCAAGTAAGCGGCTACTAATGTACTGCAAGCAAACGAAAGTAGAAGAACATGGTGAATGTCGAGGATGGTATCGTTCCCGATCACTCTAAAATCCATCAGTACTAGTCTAGCAAATATCAAAGAAGTTTAGAATTCACACAGAGAGGCAACAGAAAGTGTCAACAGCGAGACAAAGAAGCTGCCGAGATCATGAAAGCGTGAACGAACAATCCGAACACATCTCGCCTAACAGATTCGTCAAAGCTCTATCTATGTAAATTTTCCGACTTTCAATCTCAGAGAAATAGCCATGGCCGCGGTGTCTCATACCCTCTATTCTGATAATTTCCGTGGGAAAACGGAAGCAATAGCAGCCACCAGGATCAGCTTAATGCCCGCCGACATCCAAAATGTCACAATGATGCCGGCGCTTCTCTTCTCTGCCCAGGTTGCAACGAAAGCCCCTGCAAAGACACAGATTATCGCGGCGATACGTCGGTCTCGAGGCTTATTGCCACGGAGATGGAACAATTTTGGATCTGCAGCAAGCGCGGCGTAGGTGCTGGTGTAGACAGTGACGGGGATCTCAGTGCCGAAACCAAGAAGTCGGCTTGTAGCAATCGTCATGCCAGACTGAAATGCCAAAGGTCCGATGGAGATAAGCATACGCGGATTATGGAGAACCCATTCTGACGAACCGTCGTTGTCGGAAATTGTGACGGCACCTGTTGCTAAGGAGGCCGCGAGTACGATAAGTGCGGCCTGGACGAGGAAGTTGACCATAAGGACGATGCGTCGTTGCGCCCCTAAGAGATTGCTGATCCGTGTGCAAGTGAAAGCGCCGGCGAAGAAAGCTACGAGAGAGATGAGCGTTGCCGCCCATGCCCACGGCTGTCACCGTACTGTCAATATACGTCATAAGTAGTACTGGCTTCTAGAGCCGTACAACTCAGGAGGAACGTTAGACGAACCTGGCCCTCGGGTAATCCAGCACTACTGAGGCACAAGATAATAGTGTTACCTGGAAGCTGCGCATCAATATCATGATGATGGACTCGTGGAGCTCAAGATCACTCACCAGTCTGCATGCTAACGAATACGACCCAGTTGCGAAAGGTGGAACAATCCAACAGTCCTGTTGTGAAGCAGCATGGTAGCAGCAACAGATGTCCACGTTTGACATCGATCTCGCCGGTCCAAAAATGCTGCTTTGAAGCGTTGAAAGTTTCGGGATCATCTTCGACCTCTGGCAAACCACACTCTATGGTCTTTTCTTCTGCCATTGCAAAATTTGTCTTGTGACAATTCTGAAGCGCTATCTGCGCGGAATGATATATCGTGTGGTCTAGTCACTTGGAGAGGAAAGCAGACAATACTGAATGAGTCACCGCCAATGCTGTTGTTGGTCTTGGCTCGAATGGGCGGTGTGGTCCCACCGTCTGCTTAGTATTATCAATCAGTTTTGTAGGTACCTACCTATTCAGTCTAGAGCTTATCGACTACCTAATTGAGCCAAATTTTTACTTCTCTAAGTAATGTGTGGATATGATAAGCGCTAAATCCTATTGGTGGTCCGCTCTGGTAGGGCTGGTATTAATAGGAATAAACACCGACCAAACCGGATCAACAACAACATCACCGGCGCGAGTGAGATCCGATATCAGACGTAGAGGAGGTCTGGTCCAAAGAGGACGTGATCAACTCGCATATGTCAGCAAGAGGTACTTCAGACATCCTTCAATTCCATGTATTTTCCTTGCGGCTGCCATACATTTACAGTCGGTGTTTGGTCTTTTTTTTTTTTCATTTCTTGTTTTATTTTGTTTTCCTTTTTGCTTTTTGCTTTTGCATTTCGGTTTTTGTTCTTTCCATCATTCCCAGAATAAAGACGTCAGAGAGTCCAAAGTGGAATCGTGAAACCGTAGCCATAGCTTTACCGTTTTATGCGCCCAGACGTCAATGCATATTCGCCAAGTAAATCAACTGTCCGAAGTAGGATTTGCCAACTTCCGTTGAGGCTTGGCAATACCAGCGCATACTCCTGTGACTGGCGAAAGTTTGTTTTTCAAGGTACACAAACTATATCGTATGCGGTAGGGATGAAGAAGCGAGCGGGACGGCTAGCCACGCCCGCAGATAGCCCATATAAACGGGCCGAGGCGGCTCCACCGAGGGTGAAAAGTAGATTCAGCTAATTGATAACGATCGTTGGATCGCACGTGCGTCAATTTTCGCTCTGCTGAAGGGGTAATTGCCCGTCGCCGCACTGATCCGGGCGAAAGGAGAAATTCCGAGCCGCAGCTCTGGAGAACTCATGAAGCCGAGATAACTCTTTCTAATTTACTGTACCAAGTATAATTCCTTGGAAGTTTCGTCGAATACACGGGATCGTCCGTAGCCTGGACCCTAGCTAGTAAAAAGGTTTTAGTGACAATACAATTTGCCTCGATGAGTAGTAAAGTAGTCGCAATACTTGCATATCCACTCGAAAAGTCGGTAACCGCTTGGTAACACCACATAGCCAAGCCGCTGTATCTTCTTTGAGGTACCCGTGTGACTAGATTCCCCTGTCTTCGTGCTGGGCTTGCTCCAAGTGACGTAGGATGCTGCATTTGCATGTGTAAGAACCTTTGGGTTAAGGTAACGTCGAGTCTCTTGTCGTCATCACGTGGCTTATTTGCAGAAGCCACAGCTACCTAAGCACCAACCTGCCCACTCGTGCCAAGTAGTAGGTATCCCTCGACGAATCCGTAATCGCCGCATCTAAAATCGAAAGGAGATATCGATGACCTTAAGAAAGCAGAATGCTATCTGAAACGATCACGTCAATATAGCTGACCATATTATTACGATCGAAGCCACACAAACTCATCTGCATAGAATCCTTCTTTGCACGATTCTTCTTGTTAAAGACTGTTAAAGACACACTAACGGACATAAGACTGCAAACCGCTCGGACTCCATACAATCCGCTAAGGTATATCGTATCCCACATGAAAGTCCATACGGCTGGAGCGTATATAAGGACGCTGATATAGCATCCAATGACACTCTGTCATGCGTGTTCTTGAGGGATTTCCCTTATCTTGCTTTCTCATCTTGCTCCATTAGTATCCTGGGAATACTGCTACTCGGCCAATGGTGGTGTATTCCTCGTCAGTTGACTTGAGTTATCGATGTTCACACGCTCATTTCCAACGCGTGATTGACACGCTATGCAATTCTTGGGCAGCAATGCCCTCTTTTCTTAACGACCCATAGCCTCACACCATCCGTCTAGTGTCGATGTGATATTGTTTCAAGACATACCGCACGTCTGCATGCCCTGGACGCGAGAACACCCTTTCTCCTCACTGTTCTAATCTTGGACGTGCTTCATTGGCAAGACATTGGTCTTGAGTGCGGGCATCGAGGCCACTACCACTGCTGATCCTGCCGATAAGCAACGTTATGCATCTTTTAGGGGCTGCTTGGCATCCTTGACGTCGCCAGGTCATAGTGGTTGCGGTCAGGCTTATGAATGCCGGCGGTATCACAACTGGACGCGCCCTAGCTGTCTGACAATGACACGATACATTGAGTATTCCCAATTAGTTCATCCGTCAGCATTATCGATTCTCGACTGCACTTTACCCTGTAAGAAAGTGGCGAATGTTGCACTATGCGAAGTTTGCTCATTTCTTGGCACTTGAAGCTGCATAAAAACGGCGAAAGTTAAGTCCGAGTTGGCAAAGATCCACTGGTGATCAAAGACAGCTGTGTAGTCATGAGATATTCGTGATGGTTGCATCGTCTGCAGTGGATCTTCGAGATCAGCTTCGCGACGAAGCAGGTCCGTATTCACAAAGTACCACCAATGTCCCTTAAACGGTCGTACATATATATAAAGTGTGACAAAGTCGCCGGATTTAGATGCCCATATCACCACACGGCATACATCAAATCCTATCTTCCCTTGAAAATCTCCACTGTTACATGACGCATTGTCAAGAATGGCTCCCATCGCTATCGACACCACTGGCAATGCGCCGCACAATGCTGCCACTATGGGTGGCGAGCAGATCACTTCTGATACTTGTTACGAAAGCAAGAAGCTTGACGCATACCAGCCTGTTCTGGTCAATGTTGTAGAGTCAACTAGTCCATTGGATTCCGAACAGGCCTCGCCTACCAACGGAGTACAGGCCTCTCCTTTACTTAGCGACGCCGGAACCACTGTTGCTCAAGGCGTGGGGGTATCGACAGCCGTAGCACCTGAGACTCCTACGAACACAGAGACAGAGACTTCTGTTGTTATAGAGAAGAATATCCCTGTTGATGATAATGGTGCGGTCCAAGTACCTCAGGGGATGATCATCCCAACAATCATTGACCTGGAAGCGCCCGCGATCATCGAGGCTGCCGCTCCACCAATTGTTGCTCCATCTGTTCAGGCGCCTAGTCTTCGCGTTCACATGGCCCCATGTACAAACATCCCGGCCTCCACCAGACTACAGAAGATGATCAAAGAGACCAATGAGCTGATCGTCTGCCCGGGTGTCTACGATGGACTGTCAGCACGAACTGCCATCGAAGTCGGCTTTGATAGTCTTTATATGGTACGAAGATACCCTGAGCCTGATAATCGGCCTCACAACTGACATGAACAACAGACTGGTGCGGGCACATCGGCGTCTCGTCTTGGGATGGCTGATCTCGGCCTTGCCACTCTTCACGATATGCGTGCGCAGGCTGAGATGATCTGTAACCTGAAGCCTCATGGCCCTCCCGTAATTGCGGACATGGATACAGGCTACGGTGTAAGTCGCCGGCCAAACTTTGCTCTACCATCCTAATCTTCTTTGTAGGGTGCCATGATGGTCTATCGCGCTGTGTGTGAGTACGTCCGTGCCGGCGTGGCAGGTTTTCATTTGGAAGACCAAGTTCTCGAAAAACGTTGTGGTCATCTCAAGGGCAAGGCGGTTGCATCTCGTGAGGAGTGGTATATTCGCATTCGAGCCGCTCTGCAAGCCAAAGCCAATTTGGGATCCGATATTGTCCTCATCGCTCGTACAGATGCCCTTCAACAACTTGGTTACGACGAGTGCATTGCCCGCTTGAAGACCGCTCGGGACCTTGGTTGTGATGTCGGCCTTCTCGAGGGCTTTACGAGCAAAGAACAAGCCCGTCGTTGCGTAAAGGATCTCCAAGGCTGGCCACTGCTGCTGAACTCGGTCGAAAACGGCGCAAGTCCGCTCATCACCGTCAGTGAGGCCCGTGATATGGGTTTTCGCCTCATGATCTTCAGCTTTGCCAGCATTGCTCCCGCCTACCAGGCGATCCGGGCCACATTCCAAAAGCTGAAGGACGAAGGTATCATCGGCACTAAGGGAGAGATTACACCGCGAAAGATTTTCGAAGTTTGCGGTCTAGACGACTTGGCAGAGATCGATATGAACTCTGGAGGCAGTAGCTTCAAGGAAGGGGTATGATATGAAACATCTGGCTGGTGGATGAGTTCTAGCTTCCTTTAGTTGGAGATAAGAGGATTCGGTGAGCTAGCTGGCTAGCTCTTAGGGTTCCACTTCCAGGTGACAAGAGCCGGATGTTGCAAGGAGCATGCCTGCAAGTTTTTGGGATCACGCTTTCTAATCGCGTTTTGTTCGTAACTAATTCTATGGCAATTCCTTAATTCGATTGCATACCTTACCTACCTAAATTGATGTTGTGCGTGAAAAAGCAATGCTACCACGTGATTACAAGTACTGTCCGTGATCAGTAGGTACCTACCATATAGAGTAAAGGCCTTCGCTTCCATATTACCTCTAGCTAAATCTGGAAAATTTCATCGCTCATTCATCATCAGCAAATTGCACTCTACACAACCTGCAGGTATGCTCTTTGCAAACGTTCATACAGATCTCTCGATCAAAGTCTGCGTTCCATGATTCGAGGTCCACCTGTTCCAGGTGTGCTTTAAATTGAAAGTGTGTATTAGAGAGGCTCATCCTCTCTCGCAAGCATCGAATTTTCGAGTTTTGAACTTTAATATCAAATCAAAACGAGGTCGAGGTCGATTTTCGAGTGTCCATTCTTATCCACTCAAGTCAAAACTCTGTACTGATATATCTATCTTTTGAGTTTGCCCTACACTTCAACTCTAAATATGAATCTACATCTGCGAATCACCCTACGAATCTATCTCTCTAAATTTATTCTTGCAGGCTAGATGAGATAGAAGCTTATCCAGATCTCTGCATAGACGGATATCTAATCCATGCCCGGAGTATCTGCCGAGGAACCTGTCCAGGAGCTGCGTAGAGGACCCACCTAGTGAGCTGCCCAGAAACCTCCTTAAAGGTTGTGGCAGAGGTTGAAGTAGAGCTGTATAGTAGATATCTAAAGCAGTCAATCTATTTTTGCCCGAACATGTCACTCTTCCTACCAAGGTATCAAATTTTAAAGTGGACATAGTCGAGCCAGTGTCTAAAATCAATATCAAGCGAGGGCGTATACCTCAAAGTAGTCAATTTTTCATGATAACATACACAATCATTTTGTAGGACCTACGATGATATGAAGATTTAAGAACACTTATCTCTTGGTTTTGGATTCAAACTAAACTCGCAATAAGTAAAGCTTAGATGGGAAAAAAGAGCAACAGAAGGTCGGCGACCCAACATAGAGCAGCTAGCTTGATGTAGATAACTTGTCAGACTCTGCGGGCCGCTGATAAGAGGTTTAGCTCTCACTTTTCCGTTCTGAGTTCACTGAAATCAGGACGTTGTCTACTTTCTACTGGATACTGAGGCTCATGCAAATATTGGGGATTCGCCCGTTGGCAGTTTGACGCACCGGCGAGCATATACATTACTATGCATAAAGGTCTGTAGACCAGTTCAGCGATCAGCATATGCTTCAAGTATCTTACATTGTTTGACCTTGATGTGCCGTGCACCGAATCGACATATATTGTTTGAGATGCATCCATTCAGCATCCAGTGGGCACGGCCAAATTTTAGTGAGAGCCAACACAACTGGTCTCGTGCGGTGCGAATTTCAAAGGTGCCGATTCTAATTTCAATATCCCAAATTTAGGAACACTAAGACTTCTTTTCGAGATCAGCTCTCTTGGTGTTGACCCTACCTATCTAGAGTAGAGCGGAAGGTGCCTTTGTGATGGAGGTTGTTACGACACTGTAAAGATCGAATGAGAATGATAGGGGCAGCAAAGGGATCTGCTTGAAATTGAGATGGCATATGCCAGTCTTGCACGAAGGCGCATGAGTAAAAATTGAGTCAGCCATGGAAAAACTTACCTTACCTACCTAAGGAAGCTCGAAGGATAGCTAACCTAATTGGTTGTCGAGAGAATTGCGACTTTCGCATGAATCCCCACATAGGCCAGTGCGACCTAAAAGGGTGTAGGAATCAATCAATCAATCAATCGACTTTCGCATGAAGATGCTGAACTGAGTGCCTCGGAGTCGACTAACATAGGAATTCACATGCTCTATTGCACACACCAAGAACCTAGGTTTACAAGGAAGACAATAACGAGTGTACAGCAGGATGTCGCTAGCCAAATCGAAAACCAGCGCTTAATCAAACTCCAGAGGAAACGGCCTGTTCCTAGGATTGACATCAAGGATTTTTCTCACCTCCGTAATTTCAAACCTCCTCATCACTTACCTCACCAAGCAACTCTCCCTCATCCGCCCCAACATCCACCGCCGCATAATCCTGCCTCCCCCTCGCAAAACTCTGCCGACTCGTATACGTCCGGCCCGCATACCCATTCGCTTCCCGCAGCCCACTATACGCCCCATGACTGCCACCCCTCCCAAACAATCCCATAACCCCACGACCCGCCGAAGCCGCCACCACGGGAATCGCGCCCACCACAGCCACAACCCCCGACACCGCAGCCACCGGCCACCGAACCCACGCACTCTGTCCACTGTCTCCTCTCGCCCCGGAACCACCAGCACCCGCAGCCGCCGAGCTCGCAAGACCACCACGACCACCTCCATCGCCAAGGCGAATACGCCCAAACTTACCATCCCATCGGGTCCAGACCCACCAGCCAACGCCCGCCGCAGCGGCAAGCGCGACGACGACGATGACGAAGATAGCGAAGCCGCCGAGGCGGGAGCCGTGCGCGTCCTGCCAGTCTGGCTCGTGACCGGGGCAGGGGTGGGAGACGGAGTGGTCGAGTTCGCGGCCGCCGGAGCAGGTGGAGAGGGGCACTTTGCGGTAGCCGGTGGGCTCCCAGTATTCGCGGGCGTTTTGGTCGGCGGTGCAGATTTCGGAGGCGTCGGGGGGTTGGTAGCCGGGGACGAGGAGGCAGGAGCCGTCGGTTTGGCGTTCGTAGTTGAAGTCGCTAAGGGGGGAGAAGAGAGAGGGTTAGTGGGGGTTCTGGGTTGATGGGAGGGTGAGTTGGAGGAGGGGCGGGGAGAACTTACCACTCGAAGTCTTGCCGGGTGCAAGTGCAGTTCGAGGCAATGTTGTGTAGCTTCTCATCCAAGCGGCCGACGTAACATTTGCGGTCTGGTTTTTTACGGTAGTATTGGGCAACGTGGCCAAATAGACAGTCGTCCTTCTGCATGGGATGCTTGGGTTGCCAAAGGTCGAAGTCGCTGTTCCCGGCGTCCGGATTTTCTCTGTTCAATTCGCATTGTTTATTGGTCAGACCAGTAAAGTCGAGATTGACGGTGACTAGATCTCCATTTGAGCCAGCTTCTTTACCCCAAAGCAAGAAGTTCCTTGACATGTCACTAGGGACACTGCTGATATCTGAAACGATAACCTCTCCTTCATCACTGAATTTGTACTTTTGCCAGCTCTCGCCTTGATCAAGCGTGTAGTAGATGATGTTTGTGGGCTCCTCCTCTGCGACGAGGACAATGATAGAGCCTGAATCACCATACTCCCACATGAAGGCACCTTTCATAACCTCTCTCCATTTGACACCGCCGTCTGTGGTAATGAACGTATTACCTTTCGATCGTGATGTAAGTTGGTCACCAACGTTCCCAATTCCAATCATGATACCGGCAGCAGAGGGTGATGAATATGCGCGCCGAGGGTCCTTGCGCTCTGTATAGCCGTGCAAATGCAGAGAGCAGCCTTCTTTATCTCCTTGCTTGCAATCTTCATAGGGTTTGCCCTCTGAATCTTCTTCAGGAGGAGTGAGATAAGTCCAGTCGGCACCGTCATTATGTGTGATTTTCGTCCTGAGTTGTTTGTTTTCCCCGTCATCGGTATCCTTCACGTTGGCCACTACATTGACAATGGCGACACCTTCCAGACCACGCATCTTTTCAAAGTCCACATAGCCCTGCGTGTTCCGGCTGACAGCAGAAATACTCGTGACATAAGATGTTCCGTTGCTGTTGCTTTTCAAGATAGTTCCATATTCGCGATGCTTGATGTTGTTGACAGTGACGTGAAGAAACACTGCATGAGTAGAGCTATCAAGCACAGTGTAAGCTTGTTGATGGGCAACCTGGAAGTTGAGCGGAAATTGAGCGTTCGCGAAGTCCTTGCCATTGATACTTGCATCGACCCTCAGACTCTTTTCGTCCTTATCTCTTGTGGCGACAATGATATACTCAGACATTGTGGCAAACTCGACGACATCCGTGAAAGTGACATTCTTGTGAGCAAACCAATCTTTGCTTGATACTAGCTGAAGTGACCCGTCTGTGTTTTCATCCTGATATTGCTCACAATAGACTAATTGTTCGCTATCGCGACGAATCTCTGACGTAGCGAAGACACATTTACGGACAAACGGAAGCAAGGTCTTCCACTCGTCGCCGTTCTTCTGCGAAACATGTGCAATCGTGTGGCAGTCTTCACCAAATCCGTATTGACAATTCTTGGCGCCTGTCCAAATAAGCCAGTCTCGCTCCTCGGGATGGAAGCGCAAATACTCGACGCGTTCTAGATTTGGAACATCAGGTGCCTCGAACGAATGAAGATTTACTCCCCGATCGTGCGAGTAGAATACCTTCCGACTGGGCGTAATGAAATAGACCGTTTCGTGGAAGTACTGATGCGGATAGATGGCCTCGACTTTGTCCTTCTCAAGGATTAGATCCCAGTTCTTGCCGTGATCTCTAGTAATAAAAACTTCCCGTCGGTCGGTACGCATAACAACTGTCTCGTCATGACCTTCTTTGTGCTCCAGATAGTAAAATTCGCGAAAAGTACTTGCCCGAAACGAGTTCGTAGTATGCGTGATTTTGTTGCTAGCTGGCTTCTTGACGGTATCCTCGCAAGGACGTTCAACTTCTTTAGCCTTGTCGACGCCTTTCTTCAGGTCACATGTGTTGCCTGGTATCTTTCGCCATCCAGACTTGCCCATGAAAGTCCCTTTCCCATTTTCGCATGAATCCGCAGGTGGCGTCAAAGGTTCAATCGGCTCGCATTTCTCGCCATCGTCAGTCCTTTCAAAGCCCTCGTCACACTCAAAGTCTTCGTCTGCGCAAGGGCAATCTTCGAACTCTGGCTCAGGTTCGTTGAAGTCTTCGTCTTTGACGAAACAGTCAGCATCCGCTTTTCGTCGATGATACCACTGCTTGTGTCCCATGATACAAGTCGCATCCCCCTTTTTATCAACCCTAGCCCACCATTTCTCAAAGTCATCCTTCTTGCACTTCTTTTCATGAAGTTTGTCGAAGTCTAGGTGAATGATGACATGTTTTGCATCATCTCCACGACCTTCTTCAGCGTAAAGGATGAACTTTCTGCTGGTTGAATCAGGAACTGTTGTAAGCTGCAAGGGCCGAATAGTGAACCCGTCGAAATTTTTCCACTCCCAGTCCTTACCATGGTTCAGCGAGTATCCGATGCGCTTCAAGTCGGGTTTGTCGGCCGCGACTACGATAAGAGAGCCTTGGTCACCGAACTCATACATGTGGTTGTTGTTGAGTGCCTTTCTCCAAGTGAACCCAGCATCGTCGGATACGTACAGAGCAGCGTGCGCCCTGTCACCAAGAAATTTTCCGGTGTTGCCATTTCCCATGACCAATCCTGGTGCGGGACTTGAGTAGACTCTTCCGCTGTTGTGTTGGTCTGTTACCCCATGTAGATGCAATGGTTCCTTATCCACCTTCATCTCATGAAACGATCTCCCATCGTCAAAACTGATCCGACTCTTGATTTTCTTTCCGTCTTGTACACCGTTTCCAATTTCTTTCCAATTGTCCACCAAGTTGACCATCACAATGCCCTGGATATTCTGGACCTTCTCAAAGTCAACATAGCCTCTGGGATTCCGATTGACGTGCTCAATATTCTTTGAGAAATACGTTCCTCTGGAGTTGCTTGTGAATAGCGATCCCATGGGAAGATTGCGTAGGGAGGTCATGACATCAACCTGAATGCTGTAATTCGTGGACTCTAGAATTGTGTAGGCATCCTGCTCGACTGCTTGATCTCCAAACCGTGCTCTTTGCCAATTTTCTGCATCGGTGGTGACGTAAAGGCTCATCTCGGCGGTGAATTCGGATCTTGCAGCAGCAACAATGTACCCCTTCACACTGGCGATAGTGGCTAGGCCCGTAACAGGACGGTTGTTTTCCATTCCAGGCTCGACTTCATCCTTGTTGAAGTAATCCGTTGATGTAAGGAGTCTGAAGTCTGTTTTCCATAGCGAGAATCTACCAGGGACGATACAAAGCGTTTGATCAGCGTCTTTTTTCTTGTCTCCGGTCGAGAAGAGCTTCTGTGTACGGGCCCAGATACACATCGATGACCCCTCTTTGAGTTCCTTTGGCTCAGTCTGAAATCCATCCGTGGTATAGATTGCAATATCCTCGCAGATAATTTCTTCGCAATTTCGAGTGTTGAGAATAATCTTGTCTGGGTCGTCGGCGTGGAAACTCAGGGGTGGGATTGCGAGGTTTGGGTCTCCTCGGCTCTTGAATGATGTCCATGTCTCTCCCTGATTTGTTGTGATCCAATGCGTCTGCCTGCTACCTAGACATACTGCGACCTTGTTGTTGAACGGGTGATGAATGATTGCCTGAGCCTCCCCTTCAGCGATGTCCTTGACAATATGCCATGACTTCCCTCCATCGGTAGATCGATGTACGGTATTGTGTTCTATATCGGTGGCGGTAACAACGTTGGAGTCGTCAAAGTAACGGATATTGACTATGAGCCCTGGGAATTTAGTCTTGGTTATCTCGGGACCCGCCTTCTCATCGTCCTTGGCCAAAACAAAGGACAGCCCTAGCGCCAGCAGGGCGCAGAGTATGGCTAACCGATTCTTCATCGTTATGGTGGTGAAGCTGTAGCATTGGAAAACGAGACATGATACCGGCCAGCTGTATGATGGCGCCGCGGCGGCTGTAACTGGCCTGACGTAAGGCACCCCTGTTCCGCATCGACGGGACTCCGATGCGCTAGTCCCGAAAGTAACATGAAACCACGTGCTTCAGGATGTGTAAGGTACCTCTTAGGTAAGGTTACAATACTAGCTATGGTGGTATTATTTCCTTAGGAACGCCCCAATTTCTAGACTAAGTCTCTTATTTATATTCACAGGTCCTTCTGTACTACCAGAATTCTCAAGTTACCCGCGAAGATATTCCCCTGCGCGCTTTTGGAATCACTTTCTGTACTGAGATGATCGCATACTGCACAATCCACAATTACCCGTCAAGCCGGACTGAGGCTTGCTTGAGCGAGAACTTGGTGATGTAGACAGATATCCTCCTAGTCAGCAAAAGGAGTATGGCGGCCAATCTATCAATCTGCATATGCATTCTCCTCACCAATCACGACATATTCTCGTTGATCAATTGTCCTGTCTTGAGGTCATTAGAACTCGTCCTCGTGGCGCTGTCTCAAATCAATCTGGGCTCGAAGTCAAATGTAATGCTGGTTCTACAGACGTAATGAGACTATGTGACAGGCTACCGGCTATTTGATCTATTGCGGCAAGATATTGATAGATTTTGCTCTTCTATGATTTGGCGCTCACGATTCCTGGAATGGGTTAGCATACGTCTCCGGTTTCTAGAGAGATAGGCGCCTTACTCTCTACATCCTGCACGCTTTGGTTCAAAATACGTTGCAAAACTTTGGGATCTTCCAGTTCCTTCTCGATCTTCCCAATGATGCTTTCGGCCAATTCCCTTTGCTGCCTTGCCTTGACTTGTCCCTCATACCTCACCCACGAGTCCAGCACGCTTTTGGCCTCTGAAGCGAGAGCAGTTTTTTGCTCCAACTCATATGCCTGAGCCTCTAGCCTTGCGGTTTCCTGCTCCAAGCGTTAGAAAATGTACTCATGCGGCAGTCTAAGCCCGACAACGGCTTGGACACCAACCTTTGACACCTCAAAAAGGTTCTTAGTTATGTCAATTACACCGCCCAAGTCCTTCACGTTGTCAATCCTGGCCTTCACGGCTTCAGTATGGTCCTGCCTGGCGGCATTTAGAATTCCCTTGATCTTATTGCCCGTACTTTCTGCCCAATCTTTGTACAAAGGCCCTCCATAGTGCGCTACAGCCCAATAGATCGTAAACAAACTGATCATGACGATTGACTCCTCGTTGACAACATAGAGCTCGTTGCTAATAGCGGCGATGGAAAGACCGGCACCAGCGGACAAAATGGCTGTCTTGGAGAGGAGGTTGCTGCCCGGCAGAGAATCAAGAATTGACCTTGCCTTTTTCGCAGGATCCTCGACGGGTGTTTGAGGCTGCTCAGGTTGATATTTGGCAGCAGAGGTAGCGAATGAAGTAGTGGCAGCAGGAAGGGCGCGGGTCGCTGGGATAGTTGGTCGTAATCGGGCAGCGCCTGTGCAAGATCATTCGATTGGTCAATGGCTTGATCATAAGTCTTCAGAAGGATTTCCTCACCCATCGCGCTTCTTGCGAGACGAGATGCCATGATGTTGGGGTTGTGATCGAACGGAGATTGTTGCTAGACGTTGCTGGAGCTTGAGGTGCTTTGAGGGAGGGAGGCTCACGCTAAGCCAAACCTGGACCCCCGGCAGGAATTTGCATACCCACCAATTTCTCTGCGTATCGTCCATGTAATTGGAAGGCTTCCAAGCACTTCAGACCGTATCTTAAGCTTTCCTAAAGCCCTCCGACACCTATCTAGTACAGACATGCCCCATGCAGTAGGTTCAGTCGCCGGCCAAAAGAGAAAATTACCTCACGATGCGACGAAAGCACACAAATCAACCGAAAACCCCAGGACCAGCGCCAAAGCGGTTACTCAAGACTCGAAAGATGCCATCCTTCTCCTGGAGACCGAGATACTCGAGTCGCGTAGGAACTACAACAACATAGCCTCGTTGCTCGTGATCTGTAACGAGACACAGACTGATGAGGAGACTACCACCGCAGCTGTTGCGCTTTGTAGAGTCTTCTGTAGGCTTACGGCAGCTGGAGACATGACCAAAGCAAAGGGGATGCCAGAAAATGAGGTCACTGTTATAGACTGGTTAAGGGCAAAATATGCAGAATACACCCAACACCTGCAAGCAATGATGAGAGACTCGGACGAGTCAAAACAAAGCACAGCTATGGTGTTGACTATGCGTCTTGTCAAAGAGTCTGCGAGCAAAGATGAGAATATATGGCGAACTGGGCTCTTCTGCGACCTCCTACAGACCTTGCTCTCCAGTGCTCAGTCGAGCCTTGCAAGGGAAGAATTGGTGGAGAAATATGTGGATGAATATGACGATGTGAGATTCTTCACATTGCTTGGTATAATGCGTATTCTGGGTAGAACGGATAAGGGGAAAGAAGTGGATATCAAGGCACTCGTTGACCATAGTCTGGAGATTCTGATGAGAATGGAAGGTCCTTTCCCATCTTCGGAAGATATCACTGATTTCTTGGCTGGTTCTCCACCCCCAAAACATGTCCTACGGTCGAGTAACGCACACAAGAAAGCTGCTCAGGATGCATGGCTCTCCTTACTCCGCCAGCCTTTGACAAGACCCCAGCGCAAAGCTGTTCTAAATAAGGTCACAACACACATAGCCCCAGTCTTCAGTCGTCCCGAATTACTTATGGATTTTCTCACAACATCTTTTGACATTGGGGGAGCAGTGTCTCTCCTCGCTCTTTCTGGTCTATTTCATCTTATCACAACCCGAAACCTGGACTATCCAAAATTCTATACGAAACTCTACTCCCTCATTGACGCCGACATCCTCCACTCAAAGTATCGCTCACGCTTCTTCCGCCTTCTAGATACCTTCCTCTCTTCCACCCATCTTCCTGCCACCCTCGTCGCCTCCTTCATCAAACGCCTCTCCCGTCTCGTGCTCACCGCTCCTCCAGCCGGCATCATAGCCGTGGTCCCCTTCATCTACAACATGCTTCAACGCCACCGCCAATGCACCTTCATGCTACATCGAGACCCACACCCCTCTTTCCTCGCATGGCAAACCCTCCACCCCAGCTCCAGTTCCAATGACAACCCCAGTCTCGAGGATCCGTTTCTTGCAGACGAGCCCGATCCCACGAAAACTCTTGCCCTCGAATCCAGTCTCTGGGAACTCGACACCTTGCGCTCGCATTATCATCCCAATGTCGCGACGCTGGCGGGGATTATCGCACAACAGTTTACGAAGCGCGAATATCAGCTCGAGGACTTTCTGGATCATTCGTACGCGAGCCTTGTGGAAGCGGAGTTGGGGAAGGAGGTAAAGAAGGCGCCTGTGGTGGAGTGGGAAATTCCGAAGAGGATTTTCTCCGCAGAGGGTGGAGGTTTGGCCAGAACAGGGAGTTTATTAGAGGCCGTGAGGGCAAGAGAAAGGGAGGTAGATAAGGGGAGTAAAGATACGTGAAGATGGGACTGGAGAGCACCTTGTCGGATTGTTGAAAGCCGCGACTGGCCGACAGATCACAATTAAAGCGGTAAAAAAAGGTAATACCCAGCTCTTTACGAGTCGAGAAGAGAGTTATTTGCTCTACTTGTTGTTTTTGATGACAACGGAAGATGAGCATTCTCCATGTTGATCGCTCTTCTGGGTATAAGATCCGGCTTCTTCGAGATTTACTGGAATGACAGACCAATGACTTCGATCCTATCCTATGATGAATGGTCACCATGGAGCTTCGCCGTCAACCTGTGCCACCATAACAGACCTCAAAATCTATATTTCAAGCCGCCTTTTTGGACTCGTTTTCGAAAACACGCCCTTCGAACGTAGGAAGGTTTCATTTACAGTCCACGATTTCGTGCATTGCAAAAGTCCATGCACCTCACGGTGTCATCTCATCCGAGGCAACGCGTTGGCCTTGTCAGGGCCGTTAATTAGACTCTCTGGCCCCTGCATCCGCAAATCTTTCTTCCAATCAGATTCAAGCCCACGTGGATGGGCATCAACGCCGATTGGTGTAGCTTGGCATTAATTGCCGATTGCACTATTAACGACTAGGTATTATTGTAGGTAGTTCCAATAAAGCTCACGGTGCAGCAGATGCATAGAATTTTCTTCACCTGCCCAATTTGCACATGCCGCCCCTTTCCCGGAACGCTACAGCACAATCTTGCTTCCCACTTGATATGCGAGAGACATAGGCGGAAGTACACAGAATATTAAATATGGCCAGGTCTACTCTACCATAATTCCATCGACGGTGCGAAATTTGCCGAACGTTGGTACCATGAGAGTATCAGCCGCCTCTGCGACTCTTGTCGCTTCAACAATATTGATTCCTGCTTTGAGCTTCGGCGAAGTCGTTCAAGATGCTCATGATCTTGTCAAGCGCGATAATATAAGCAGTACTATCTCAGAGATTCTGACTGATATCGAAGATGCGACAACTTGTTCCGGTTGCGAGGTAATCAGCGCGACTAGCGTAATCATTATGACTATTTAACGGATCTATTATCTAGTCTCTGCTATTAGTTCTCCAGGCACTCGCGCACACAGGCAACGACAATTTCGACGATGTAATCATTGGGGTTTGTGAAGCTGCGGTATGTCGTTTCCCTTGATTCATGGGCTCGGTAGCTAACAGTGACCCAGGGAGTGGAAGACGACGACCTCTGGTATGGAGAACTCCTCAAATCTCTTGTCTGGAGTGGTCTTCCGAAGAATGCAATCTAATTCAAGCTAGCCAAGGAGCGATTACTCTTGAGGGTCCGATCCTGGCACACGACCTCCGTGAGATGACAGTCGGTTCGCGGACGTCCCAGCTTTTTTGCTTGACTCTCTTCGGGCTGTGTCCATGGCCTGCCGTAGAGGCATATACAGTAGACATGACACCGAAGCCAGCCAATGCGACTCGTCCCGCTGTCAGCGGTGAAACACCCATTGAAATTGTTCACATCTCAGATATCCATGTAGACAGGTTCTATGAGGTCGGAGCGAGCTACAACTGCACCAAGAATATCTGCTGTCGTCCATACACAGCCGCAGATGCACCAGGAAACACGAGCTATCCCGCCGGTGAGTACGGCAACGTATATTGTGACCCTCCAGTCTCGCTTGAAGAGAGCATGTATGCCGCTGTAAACTCGCTGGTCCCAAATAGGATATTCACGTGAGTTTGGAGGGATATGCGAAACTGTATGATATCATCACTGATCACGGCAGCATCTTCACCGGCGATGTTGTCGAAGGAGCGGTCTGGTCCGTTACTGGTGAGTGATACCTGTTCGGAGTTTAATGAGAGCTGACAGCAGAAAAGACACTGAGGTTGGCGATGACCTTAATGATGCGTATGGACTCATGGAAGGTCTTGGTCAAGTCTATGCGGTGAGTGTATACCTTGGTCCTGGACAAGTAGAAAAGCGCTGATGAATTAGACCGTAGGCAATCAGTGAGTAAAGCGGACTCGATAAGAGATCATCCTCACACTTTGGCAGTGACTCCTGTCCCGTGAATTCCTTTCCACCAGCGGCCGTTGATACGACTATCACGACTCAATGGGCATACAATAACCTTTCCACAGACTGGGAAAGTTGGATCGGTAGCGCAGCTGCCTCAGACGTCGCCTCGAATTTCGGACAATACTCTGTACTCGACAAGACGACCGGCTTGAGAATTATCAGCATGAACACCAATTTTTGGTATAAGGTAAATAGACACGCAAGTAGCATGAGGAGGGAGTTTCGAACTGTCTAATGTCTTTCTAGCAAAATTTCTGGCTGTTTGAAGCGACGATGGAACGGGACCCCTCTGGAGCCTTGGCCTGGCTGGCCTCTGAATTGGAAGCGGCTGAATCCGCAGGTGAACGTGTCTGGCTGCTTGGACATATGCCTCTTGGGACGACAGATGTGTTCCATGATCAAAGCGAATACTTCGGTAGAAACCCTCTCGTCTTGACCAGAGGACAAAGACTAACCTTGCGTAGACCAGATCATCCAGCGATTTGACGGAACTATTTCGGCTCTTTTCTTCGGGTAAACTCAATAGTCACTCAGTTTGCAAATGTTTCTCTCTAACGCAAACAGGCATACTCACAAGGACGAATTCGAGATTGCTTACTCGGATTACACCGCCCAGACAGCAGATACTGCAAACATGGTCAGCTACATCGCCCCAGCCTTAACGCCCACAAGCGGGAATCCGACTTTCCGGGTGTACTCTGTAGATCCTGTGACCTTTGCGATTTTGGATTACAGCGTCTATTACACCAACATCTCTTCACCGACTTATCAGAACGGTCCCACGTGGGAGCTTCTTTATTCAGTGAAAGACGTGTATGGCAGCCTGCTTGACCCTCCAGTCACAGATAGGAGCGCAGAGCTGACGCCGGCCTTTTGGCATAATGTGACGGTGTTGTTCGAGGACGATGATACAGTCTTCCAGCAGTACTATGCAAGGAAGTCGAGGGATTACGATACTTCGACTTGTGACAGTGACTGCAAGACCGCGGAGATCTGCCAACTGAGAGCCGCACAGGCGCAATACAACTGGTAAGTGGATTTGATCCCTGGTCTCAGTTGTGATAAAATGGGAACGGCTGTCTTCTAACAGGTTTTAGTGGGACTGTGACTCCGGGCATCAACTTCAAGCGCGATACGACTTCGATTTCGACGGCAACGGAGGACACTTGCGATCACTCTAAGATCATCCCTATCCTTAGCTCCATCTCAGGTGATGGTCTTGATGCGTTCAAGTCTGCGCTTGTTAAGGTTATGGGTGAATTCTGGCTGAATACGACAGTATCATCGTAGGCGGTGCCCGTATGTTTGCATAATATCTGCCGTTCTGCAAATTCACATATCGCGCATGCGTATACAGCTAGTCAAACCCTTCTACCTCATCTCAAAGCCTCATTTTCGTACTGTACAAGCCTGTTGCGATCTCCTCCCTGATAAAATCCTCACCTTCAGGTACGGCTGAATCATGAACCCATTTCAGAGTGGTGATACCATTATCATCCCCCGTTTTGAAGCGTATCGAGTAAAAGTCTGGCTGGAAGATTATAAATCGCGCTCTTTTTATCTGCTCATTCCATGAAGTGAGCCAAGTGAAAGTATTATCTGAATGGTACTGCAGTCGGTATGCCTGCGACTCGCGCCCTTGGAAGAGCATCTCAAGTCCGTTTTCGGTTTCCACCACCTCGATGCGGAAGACGCCCCCAAAGCCGACGTATGATCCCACGTAGTCACTCAGGGGCCTGTTAGGTTTCTCTAATTCTCTTCCCTTCTCCACTTCCTGACTGAGCTCCTCATACCTCTTTAGTGCACGATCTGAACTCACAGAAGCCAAGTGAACATAATCATTGCGAACGGGGCTGTCTAGTAATGTCTCAACAAGGAGCTGTCCGATCCAGTCGGCGGCATCGTTGAAAGCCATGGTGTTGGTGAGAACCAAAACCGCGGATCGGTCTCAGGGAGTGTCATTATGAAAGAAGTTGCACCAACGAGGCTACCTTGATGCCATAGCGCCAGTCGGGAGCCAATACCGTCTGCAAGCAAAGGCATTTTCTCCATCAGTCCTGGGTTAACTCCAATATCGCCAACGGTAGTGGGTAACTGGCTTCTAGCCCATCCAGTGGCATAGCTTTTCTCTCGAATTACAGGCGTCTCCATAATTTGGAGTGGCGCTAAGGGCCATAGCACATCATCAAACACGCTCCCTGGGGTTTCGGTCCCACGGGCATCCTTTTCTGCGTGAGTTCGGCTACGCCATGATCTCATCAGCGCTTTGTAGTACTTAGCCAAGTCATTAGCGGTACTGAGCAAGCCTCCAGCAGAGCCCATTGCGGTATTTGCACCAATAGCCAGAAGAGGAACGTTATATGGCTCGCCACTGTCCAAAGTACTATATGCCAGGGACGAATTACCTACCAAGGCACCATCTTTCGTTGTGATTGTGCGAGTCATGTTTAGAGGGTCTAGAATGGTCTCTTTCAGGTAGGCGTAGTAAGGTTACCCGATTACCTTGGTGATGATCTCCTCCAACACGGCGTAGCAAATGTTATTGTATTGGAACTGCGATCGCAGACTTGCTCGAGGTCTAAGATGGCTGAAAACTGTCGCTGTTTGGTCTTTACTGAACAGCAGCTCGCCACCAGAGCCCAGCCATATGCTATCGGCTTTCTGAAGTCCTGTACGATGACCAAGGAGGTCAGCGATGGTCGCAGTTGCGGCCACAACAGGGTCTCGGCTTTTAGCCGTTGGCAGGTGCTTCTGAATGAGGTCATCGTAGGTTAGCCAGCCTTGGCCCTTTAGTCGATTAATGCAAGCTCCCGTGAAGCTCTTAGTCAGTGAAGCGATATGGAAAATGGTGTCCAAAGTTACAGGATCTTTCTTCGCAAGGTTGCTGTACCCAAGGTTTTCTGGAAATATGGTCTCGCCGTAATCAATTACGGTGATGGAAAGGCCGGCAACGCCTGATATTTTCTTTATCTCCTGGATCTTGGCTCGTTGCGACTTCAGAGCATCCAACAGGTCCGGCTGCAGCCCGCTGGTAGGTGGCCTAGTAGATCAGCGTTAACACCTTACATACCAGCACTGATGACCTACATCATTTGGGGTGATTTCGACTGATCGGGAATATAAGATTGCAGAGAGTCGCATTCGGAGAGAATTCCAATCCTTGAGTAAACGGAGATGGAGTTTAATGAGAAAGCAAGTGTTGGGCACGTCCTATGCCGAGCAGCCCAGCAACCAAGACGCTCAGCCACATGCCAAAGCTGTGGATGAGTAGGCGGTCGGAATCATTTGTATTCATCAACCAACTACTAGTGGCAGGCATCGCAAGCATTTCGAAGCACTTGAGCGCCCATACTGTTGTGGATTGCAAGGCTAAGTTATGGATCGGTCCTTACCCTCGGCGGCGGATAGACTTTAAGTCGCCGATACATATTATCTACAATCGGTAGGATCTGGTAACGGACTAAGCTTATAACAATTGAACCTTTTGTGCCTTGCATTCTATTATGCCAGCGGAGGCTCTGTAGGTTGGATCCCTGAAACAGCCCATGATTCAGCTCCATGAAGATTCCAGGCATCCCTCTTGTAGACGTACCTTGGCTCAGCTTCCTGAAGCTTTAGTCCACCACTATCGAATCTGCACGATGAAGATTGTGATAAACTAGGTAGGTAGCTAACGAGAATCTCCTAAAGATCTAGATAGTGTCACTCTAGTCTACTGTACCTTAAGAAGACTCTATCTAATGACCTCCTTAATTCTGTTAGCACGCTGCTGAACTAGGTAAGAAGGGAAATACACATCTGGATTGCTGTCGAGTGCGTGCGCTGCTACGCATGAAGTCTACTCTGTATTCTCTATCTGGTCTCTGTAGAAGTCCTTGCGCTCCCAGTACCTGTCCGCCTTCGCTGCCGGTTTGTTGTTCCACTCTTCTAGCGGCGGGTAGGGAGCCTTGTCCCAGACCAGCCGATACTCGTACGTTGGGTTGAATCCGTAGGTGGTCCTATTTTCGACTTTGAAGGCACCCTTTTCCAGTCGAATGTGGTACGCCTTCTGCTCAAAGGCGGCATCGCTAAGAGCTGTATGCTTGATCGGAGGCGGATAATCCTTGAGTTCGCGCTTTTTCAGAGTCATGGCTATTTCAAATGCAACAGGCAACACCATGGTGACATCCTCGGCCTTGGAGCGCATCTCCCAGTCAAACTGGGAAGCAATGAAGACGTTGAATTCGACGCTGCATACGAGCTATCCACTGTGTATTAGATGGCAATTCTTTGAGTCTAAGTTGTGAATATAGACTGACCTCACCGGTGGCGTCCTCGTTGAATTTGACAGTGCATTTTTTATCAGGATTCCAAGTCCAAAAGCTTGAACAAAGAAAAGACATGATGCTATTTGGCGCCAGTTTTGCCATGGTGTGCATGTGTGGTGTTCGGAACAATTAGATAAGGGGACATACGTAGAAGAAGCCGCGGTGAAGATCCTCTAGCGGTCTTCGCGCGAGTCTCGGACCGTGTTTCCATTTTCGTGCAGTTGGGGCGGATAGCGGATGTGCACGTGTAGGTTTCACTGCCGTCGGTATCGTAAAGCGGGTTGAGCAACGAGAGGGGACGGTGCGCCATTAGAGTACGGTAGCTCTAAGCCCCAAGCACGACTCTGGCAATTATGCTTAGTGCCGAAAGTAGCCAACAGCTTCCCTGCCACACAGTAAGCAACCATCTGCATTGGAGGGGGTCACAGACCGTGCTTGCTATTGCCTGCCAATTAGGCAGATCGTCCGGCAAGAGTTATCGTAAGGCTGAAGATTAATACAACTATAAGCAATGGAAAGGTGTGCAGGTGCGGGGGCTGTACAGGTGGGGGGAAACCCATCTACGATACAATATCCCATGAACTGATGCGGTGGGCGTGCAGCGGAAGGGTTTCCCCAAAATTATGCCGCGTGCCCGTCAGCCCACGGGATCGATAAGAGCATGAGCCAATTGGATGAAGCCTAGCATTGTCATTTTGCTTGTCTAATTACTCCGGGCAGTCCACCAGAGGCAAGATCTTCTAAAGATCCCTTTGCAAGGAACATCTTAGAATGTCCGAATGCTTAAACCTTAGCTAGACATGGAGAAATCCAATAAACTTTATTACAACAACCATTACCGTAGTCTCGAGAATACGATAATAAGTCCGAATTTTCTCACGCTTCACAAACTAATTTTCCGAAGCCTCGCAAGGGACCTGCTACTGAACGGCGACACCATCTCTCTCGGCGCGTGCATGAATTCGTATCCCTAGGATTTTGGGCAATATCGCAGTTTCGAGCAATGAACGACTTGGAAATTGCGTACAGAGCCTTCATCGATTGCCTCAACCAGCGGCGATGGGAGGATCTTGGCGCATTTTTGCCTTCGGAATTCACCAAGAACGACCAAAAGTTGACGCTACAGACCTATGCTGCGAACATACAAGCAGCTGGAAATTTGGAGTTTGAGATAATTGTCATGACCGTGGACGAGAAGAGTAAAACACTGGCGTCTACCACTTTCGTCAGGTGGAAGCCACTTGAGCGGGTTCTGGGAATCGAGCCCTCGGGGAAAACCCTTACCTTCATAGGGAAGTATCTGAACTGGTTTTCCCGAGGAAAACTGTCACGCATGGTCGATGTTATAGATCGCGAGGCCATCTACCGACAACTGTCAAACTTGGAAGCCATATACACGCCTGATTTTGATATCGCTGCGTGGTCCAAGCCGGAAGCCACGGGATCATCACTCTCACGTCACGACCTTGAAAGCTTCTACCGGGCCTATGTACGCTGTCTCAACGAGGGTACCACGCAGGCTGACCTGGAAGCGTTTTTTCACCCCCAATTGATCCACAATGGCGCATCGAAGACGGTGGATGCTTTAGGCAACGGTTTACGTGATATTGCCTCTGCAATCCCGGATCTGGTCATCAAAATGACCACAATCGTTATTGATGAGAAGGCACAGCGAGTAGCAGTGCGATTAGAATTCACAGGAACTCCAATCAAGTCCCTGCCTGGTATTGAAGCAACAGGGGTCAAAGGCCAATGGGTGGAGCACGCCACATATCAATTTCGTGATGGCAAGACAACCCTCGCGTGGGCTATTGGCAACTGGGGTAGTTATCTTCAAGCGGTGCCGGAGTCAGTCCGTGATGTTAATTTATGGTAGTCTCAAAAATGTGAACATGTCAATGTCAAGAGACAACGAAAGACAGAATGTGGTCGATTTACAGCCAGTACATCAATAGCAGACTATTGTAAATCTCAAATTAACTAAATCACGTTCAACCATGTAAAGCTATGTCAAGGTGTTGGTAACCTCAGTCGTTTGATTTCATATCAACACCTAGCATGACTACGGCAACCAAACGTTGACCCCAAGCAGCTCATTTGCTCAACCTATGTATCACATTCTCTCGCCAGCACCAGGTACCAACATATGCAGGAACAGGCCCGATCACGATTGTACCCAGAAGAATGGCGAGAGATGCGCTCAGAGCCTGCCAAGTAGTTATGTAGCCTAAACGACGCATCTCGACGGCGTTCTGCAAGCAGAAGGTGAGGATAGTGGCAATTATCAGGCGCTGATTTGCGAGATTCGACGGAATAAATACGCTTACTAGCGATGCAACAACGAATAGAATCCTGTACAGAGCCATGAGTTTTGAGTAGTCTTGGTTGAGATACGGCCTCATGTATTCCCTTTCAGTCTCAGTCTCCGCTACCTTGCTCCGTGGCTCCCCAAAAATTGACGCAGCAAGGCACTGTATCAATATAGAGACGCCGATTGGCAACAGATTCCATAGGGTACTTTTTTGGGTTTTCAAGGCTTTCTGGTAAGCTGGAAAGCAAAGAATTGTAGCTAGCGGAGCGTAGATTGCATACGTGACACCACTGACAGCTTTGACGACCGAAAGGGATAATGGCCTCCCTGATGTCAGGGCGTATGTAACTCTGCGGAAATTGTAAATCGCGAAAAGAAAGTACAGAGGAAGGACCTTTTGTGGCCCAATGACAGATAACGCAGCAACGATGAGTAAAGTGACTGGCCTAAAGCATCATAAGTTGCAGTTTTGATGGCACGTTAAAGGTTTTAAGCATACCATGACCCCAATGAGCGTAGGTTTCCACAGCGGTGGGCTTCTATATTCCAGATCAAGACGATGGGAATTGAGAAAACTGCAGACGGTAGGTCTCCATCCATAGACTCGTAGCCAGCAGGGATACGATAGTCGACTCCGGTTGTCAGATTCAGGCCGGGAGATCCCATATACATCAAGTTTGCAGATGCTGTATGTCTGATCGAAGGTCGACATGCCAGATAGAATAGTAGCGAATACAGGAGTGTGAAACAAGTCGTACTGATGTGCATGTTTCCCATTGATTTGGCTGGTAACTCGTCACTGTAAGGTACATATCGATTTCGCCGAGGTATAGGCAGAGATTGGATTCGTCTGCCTTCAACGGTAGTCGGGGCCACTATCCACAAACAAAAGTCAAAAAATTGGCTTTGAAGAGCAGAAAAGTCGATGCGTTGCTCTATTGAATTAACCGCCTTTTCAAGGGCCATCCGATGAACTGAAAAGGGTAAAGGAACTCTTGGCAGACCTACAGAGTGAGAAGAATGTTTCTCCAGTCAAATGTGGAAGAATGTATTTGACAGCTAGTGGTGCAAATCTGCTCTCCATTGCATCACCTTGCTGTATCTTTGTGGACTGTTCAAGAAGCTGCTTTGATCGATCCTCTTGAGCACTTTGCATTTTGGCGAAGATATCTTGAAAATCCTCTGTCGAGAGATGCTGGCTTACTTGGCCTAGCTTTCGTTGAAGAATCAACTTGCCGTAGAGCTCGTTCACAAGCGTGGCTGCATCCTCTATCGCAGCGGCACCCCCATTGCCGCTGATCGGGTGAATCTGATACAAATTACATTAGTGACACTCAACTACTAGTGTAACTGTTATGTGAATTCATCGAGTGTTCTCAAAAACAACCCACCTTATGGCTAGCATCGCCAATCGTCATGATGCGTCCGAAGTACCACCGCTTCCACTGGTACTCATGCAACGGAGTAAGCCTCGATTTGATTCTGTTTCTATACATATCTTCAAAAATATCGTGTTCGTTAAGGCGGTCCTTGAAATGCTGCTCCGCCAGGCGTTGCTCATCTTCCACAGTGTACCGTGGCACCCCCTTCCCATAGGTTGTTTCACTGTTCTTTACACTGAGAAACCAATATATCTTGCCTGTGCCACTCCCGATTATGTAGCTGTAATTTTTCCCCATGACGGTATGGGTAGTACCTTTCTCAATACCCTTAGTCGGTTTTGACATGCCGAATATACACTTGTATGTACAAGGCACCTCTTGGAAGTAAACAAAAACAGTTAGTCACACTACCTGAACTTACTTCTCGGTAGGTCATGGTCACTTACTTGAGTACTCATCCTTCTCGAAACAATCCGGAGATGAGGTGTTCTGCCCAAGAATGTGCATTATCTCGCGGACATGGCTATGCATACCATCTGCCCCGATAACGATGTCTCCTATGTAAGTAGAGCCATTCTGAGTAATTACTTGAACGCCATCATTCATTTGCTCAATCTGCGTTAGCCGCTTCTGCACTAGCACTTTGTCTTTATGCTGCAAGTTCTGATAAAGTGCGCTCACGAGCATTTGGCGGTCGATGAAGATCGCGGGATAACCGTGTCTATACAGACACGCTCAGTGGTAATTTCTTTCTACGTAACAGAACCAGTACATACCTTCTTTCCAAGACATCGCCCATTCCAGGGAATTCGAATACTCTATCGCCTTGTTGATTGCGATAGAACGCTTGATTGCAATACTTGTCGACTAAAGCTTGGAGTGGGTCCCCTTTCCAAGGAACCTGTCAGCTTATCAATGTCATTCACGGAGAACTGGCACGTATAAGTGGCTGTGGTTATACGTACTGAAGTCATCGTCAGTAACTTTTCCAGACGTCGAGGTTGTATCGGGCAAAATCTGGGGGGTGACGTAGGCAGAAGCCACAGCACTGGAACTTACCAGCAGCCTATCTGATCGAGAATTCGTGCAAAATGTGGCCAGATGGTGATACTTGCGCCGACCTGGGGAGCAATTTCCTGGTAAGCTTCCAGCACAACGAAGTCGATTCCCACCCGCTCAAGCATATTAGCTAACGATAGACCGGCGATGCTGCCACCGACAATTATCACTTTACACGATTGCTGTTCCGGCTCCATTGTGTCGCGAACTGGATGATAGTATGAAGCAGTGGCCCAATGTGAGATGTCTGGAGTGATAGAAGATCTTGAGGGCGCACAGGTCTCCAAGGGACCGTGTCAAGGGCATTTTGAGGGACGTGCAACTTGAATGATATTGACTCGGCATCTGAAAAGTCTTAGAATTGTTGGGTCTGCCATCGGAGCCGCTTATGCCCGGTACTATCTTTTTCATTACAGGAGCCATAGTCAGCCCGAAACGGAACAAATAAAGTAAGTCCGATTCGATCACGCATCAAATGGTACGATACACTGAAATTAGACAATTCATAAGACTGCTTTCTTTTTCGGTTATGGTCTAAGCCGCGAATTGGTTAGCAGAAGTTTTATTTGGTGTTACTGCTTGAAATGCTGCTCAACAGTGCCCTGTGGTGGTGCGGGTACGTCATGAGACATATTATGCTCCCCCTTGTTATGTACGAGCTGTTCATCTGCCTTCATTATCTCCTTACCCTGAAGCCGTAGTATTGTCTATTTCCGCATACACGGATGGTCTAGAACACTTCTAAACAGGTCACAGATGGAACCGGAGCGATGATTTCTCCTGTCCATTAAGTACCATTTTGGGATTTGACTTCCTCTTCGTGGGTTTCGGCAAATTCTTTCCACGCCTTTCGTCCACTTGCTGTGGCGTCGTACTCCCAAAGCCACTTGAATAGCTCGAAGTCTGCACCTGCACGCAACTTGGCATCACGTTCTTCCTGGATTGCACCGTCGGCAAGAGCAAACATAGCCTTTTGGTCCAATGTGCGATGTCTGACATCTGAAGCTCGTGGTTTACGAACCTCCTCGAACACTCTAAAAGCGTCTGGGATTTGGTCACGCTCCACCGACTGGCTAAATATCGATCCAAGGACTCCCGCATCCTCAAAGGCCTGTGCAGCACCCTGTGCTCTGAAGAGGGGTTAGCCAGTTTCGGAATAGTCAACAAGACTCTGGGTATACTCACAGGCATGGTAAGATCGCGTGGGCAGCGTCACCAATGAGTAAGAATCGTCCACTCTCATGACGCCATTGAGCTGGCTCGTGGATCTGGAATAAAGTCCATTTGGTACAAATCGACCCTTCTACGTTAATAAGCGCATGAAGTACTGGGTCCCAGTCAGAAATCTTGCTCCTAAACTCTTCCAGGTCTGCTCGTTGTGGTCCGTAAATAGCCTTGCCACTTGTACCCTCAGCGTATATTAGGACCATATTGAGTATGTCGTGCTGGATGAGGTACGAGACCACATGTCCGCCTGATCCCATCCAAAAGTTGACGCTGGACCGAGTTTTGAGGTCCCAGGCTAAATGTCTTTCATTTATGTCTTTTGTCGGGACAGAAATCCGGTAAACGACGTCGCCAGGACTATAAGGAGGATCTGGACGGCCTAATAGGCTACTCCTACAATGGGACCTCTCCCCGTCAGCACCCAAAATCATGTCAGCTTCATAACTCTCGCCAGTGGATAGACGCAAAGAAGGCTTGTTGAAATCGATCTCCTTGACTTCACTGCCGAGTTTAACATCTATTTTATGCTTCTCTGTTCCGGACAGTAAGGCTCTCAGGAGATCGGCACGGTGAATCACGACGTAAGGAGTGTCGCTGACCAGTCTCAGATCAGATACGGGTGGAGACCGTGACAATACACCTCCTTTATACGAACGAAAAGTTCCGGCCTCCGGTCGGTCAGCATACTTAAGGACCTCCTCAAGAATGCCCCAGTGTCGAAGCAGACGTGTGGCGTTAGGGGACAATTGTATTCCAGCACCGATCTATTGCACAGTGTTAAAAGAGCTCGATTCCTATACCGGAAAGCATCAATTACTTCTTGTAGTTCGATGCTACGCTCAAAAACGATCACACGGTGACCAGCTTGGGCAAGAGCCAGTGCGGAAGCCAATCCACTCAGACCGCAGCCCACAATTAAGATAGAAAATACGGGCTGTAAATAGTACTTCTTTGTCATTCTGTAAACGAAAGTAATGGGTGTTGATGTTGTTCAGCACAATGGATTAGAGAAAAAGACTCGATTGAACCTCTCTGGGTTGCCTGGGGTGCAGGCTCTATATAGAGCTCATCGATATGAGGAGAGAGGTAAATTACTAATTAGGTAGGTAGCACGGCGAAAGGATCTACATGAAGGATTCGGAGGATCTGCGCGTGGATCAACATCATCGTCAACACTATCAGTCCCTTGTAAGTCTAGGAACTTCTTAAAATAGTTTATGAATACTTGAGATAACTAAATATCCCTGATTTAATTATTATCCTCAAAATTTAGAGCTAAAAGCTGGCACTAATTATGCTCCAACTTATACAACTAATTGCATACTAAGTAATATTGCAAGGTATCTAACGGCCTCTAGTCCAGTAAGAATACGCCAAGTAACTGATCCCGAAGAAGATTACTCCGAAAGTCTTGCCAGGGATATCACCAACCAGTCGATTCGATTCCCAACCCGTAGTATCATTTTTGGGACAATGGTTTCTTCTCAATTCTCCGAAAATCACTAAAGGCATCCGATCCACAACGCTGTCTTATCTCTCGCCTGCCCACTGCCAGCCAACTGTAAAAAAATGTCGAGCGCATTTCTTGAATTGTTGGCTACTACACCAATGTCAAATGTCATGGTCTAGCACGTGACGATTCATTTCGCACACTCATTTCGCCTAGCTGCACGTGCACTAGGCTGTGCTTGCTTGTATATAGACACTGCACAGCAGCCCTAGCTAGGCCTGCGTGCAACCTTTTGTCAATAAAGCTAGTGTCTTGTTCCTCATCGTTCCCAGACCTGACAACCAGCATGTATCCGATGGAGAGCTCGTCTTACCCCTATTTAGGCCTCCTACTGGTTTTAGGTAGCATCTGCGCGGCGCTCGTTCAGTTCTTGAAACCCAGAGACTTGAAATCTCCTGGTGGCACAAAGAGATGGGCAATGCCACCAGGGCCAGCAGGCTTACCAGTCTTAGGAAACTTGCGACAGATGATGCAGGCCCGCCGTGGGCCTGTTGCTTTAAACAACTGGGTAAGTTTCAAACTCTTCGGGCATGAAAATGTGCCTTGATCTAAAAATCTGACAGCTGGCCTCCTTGATACCGTATGGAGAGATGGTGACGCTACATATGGGATCCAGGACATGGGTTATGCTCAATTCGGATCGTGTCGTCTCTGAACTCATAGCCAAGCGAGGAAAAGTGACCAACGAGAGGCCCCATATGCCCGTCGCGAGTGATCTTGTGAGCAATGGGAAGCGCACAGTGATAAGGCAAGAAGAAGAGTGGCGAGAGGGACGCCGTGTGATGCATCAATTGCTTAGCGGCTCGAATCTCAAGGTCTACGCTGGTATGCAGGAGCTCGAGAGTGTAGACATGTTGCGCCTATATCTTCGTGAACCCGGACTGTGGTATGCTCACAACTTTCGATATGCCACGTCCGTGCTTTACAGAATCGTTATGGGGTACCCCCTGAACAAGACCACACAGCAGCTCGACGACTATCAGAGGGTAACGATCGAGTTTGTCTCGACCATCAACCGGAGCTACGTGGATTTCTTCCCATCATTTAGCAAGCTCCCTCATGCGCTACAACCTTGGCGGCGTTTCTGGGCTCGGATGGGCTCATTCCACCGCCATGTCTTTCAGGAATGGTGGAAACCCATCAAAGCAGCCGTAAGTAATGGCGCGGCCCCGCCCTCATTCGTCCGTGACGTTCTTCTTCATCCGGACATAAGGTACTCTGGCGATGATGAAGAGGCGATGTACCTGGCTACGTCTGTCATGGCAGCTGGTGGCGACAACACACGTATGACGATGAACACGTTCCTTATGGCCATGCTCTCGCACCCTGAAGCCCAGACACGGGCACGCGAAGAGATCGATCGAGTTTGCACGGTTGATCAATCAATTAGGCTTCCCCGGATGTCGGATCTGTCGGAAATGCCCTACGTAGCCGCCATGATTAAAGAGGTTCTTCGCTGGCGACCAACTGTCCCCATTGTTCCACCCCACCAACTCACCGAGAACCTTGAGATTGATGGTTATTTTATCCCTGCTGGCACATGCTTTCTGATTAACTCGATCGCGCTGTCGAAGGAGTTTGACAATGCCCAAGAATTCCAACCCGAGCGATGGATTGATGGTTCAGAAACCCGTACTACAGCCAATTTCTGGGGCTTTGGAGGCGGCCGGCGAGTCTGCGTCGGCTGGAAAGTGGCGGAGCAAGCTCTGTTCATTGCATATGCTCGTTTACTTTATTGTTTCGAACTCAGTCCGGTTCGTTCACTCATCTTCGCCGTCTATTTCTCATGTTGGCTCTAGATGACGAGCTACTAATGAATGAGACGCATAGGACGGACTTATCGACGACACGAGACTCAATCACCAGGTTATCGGTGAGCCGTTTCCCGTCAAGGCCACCATTCGCAGTGCCAGGCACGCATCGCTCATTGAAGAGGAAGCATCGAAGTACGAGAAATCATTCTCTACGTTCGGTGCGACGGCCAAATGAGCCTTTCCAGCGTATTTGACATTAAACATTGGAGAGGCCTGGCAAACAGAAAAGATGGAGAAGCTCGGAGTTTACACTGGCAGTCGAGAGGCGGAAAATGAACGTCTTCAGAGTCACTTGGTTATGTAGCCGCCTATCATTCATATCACGATATCTTTTATACGTGCTGCGAGGGAAACTATTCCGCCTCAGATGCTATGACAAAAGCTAACCTGACATAGCTACGTCGAAAGCCGTAAGTGAAATTATTCTAATTCTTACTAAAGTATTTCTTCTTCTGGTGCAGTGGTTTCTCAGCGTACAGGGTATAAGCGTGCCTGTGAGACCACTAGGAGAGGAGACATGGAGTACATTGACTTGAAGCTCCCTGCTGTACTGCTAGTGACTCAGGGTCAGTGGCTGAAATCAATATCGGCGTCTGATGAGTTGGGGGCTCTGCAACTGCAGGACGATGAATCCGACTAGGGGAATGGGTTACAGTCGGAGTAAAGATGGCTTCGGAGGCTTCGCAAAGGGGACGGGCGAAAGAATCGCCGGAGGAAGGCATCGCTCATGTATGATTGCTTTCTCCTGTCAGCAATCGTAAGCTATTAAGTATGCGGCACAATGTTTTCCGGGTTTCTCCGAGTGTACAAGAATCTGATCTGACTGCTGGTGGGGGTACGCATCGCATTATGCAGGTGAGATGAGAAAAGTATCCCGAGGAACCAGGTAAGGTAGGTTACAGAAAAACTAAATCCGAGCTGGCAATCTGTAGGCAGAGCAGAGTTTACATCATTACATGCAAGTAAGGCTTCCAGACAGCTACGCCCAAAATGCACAGCCACACCGGAGAACGAATCGAAAGCAAAGAAAATCAATATTTCTGTACCATTCTATTCTCACATACAAACAAATCCACCCATCTGGACTAACCCCACGTCGCTTTCCATACCACTGCATTGAGCTTAGGATCGCTCAATATGTCTACGCACGTAATCACCAGGCCGTCCAAGGGACTCGGAGTGAGTCTGTCTTGGTCCATTTTATGCATAGCCGTCGCTTATTCCAGCCTACTTTGGGTTCCTCCAGCAGATCTCAAGAAATCCCAAGGACCTAATCATTGGTCTGGTCCGGGATTGGCCTAGAACTGAGAAAAAGGTGATCGCAGAGCTATATTAATCAAGAGAGCATATATTGATATTAATAATAATCTAATTAATCTAGTCTTATATAGAGGTTTACTATACTTCATATTTACTATACCTTGTATATATAACACCAGTTTCTCACGAGGAACTCGAAGCTATTGTCATTACAGTACTTGACGTACTCTGTAGTGACTAGAGTCAGCCAGTGTGTTCCCAAATTCTCAGGCATCTTCACAGTTACCGTTCACGACTTTTGCTATATCAGACGCGGATGCTGGTTTCACGACGACCTGTAAATCAAGCCGCACAAAAGAGTTCCATTTGCTGGTCGCGTTGGACCCTCAAGGGTTATCAGGCCCGAAAACCAACAAGCCATCGGAAAGTCGTGGACCCTGCTCAGCCGCGGCTGTAGTTCAAGTCATGGTATCTTGCGAAAACAGTTTTCTCAGGAAATAACGAAGCACGACAGGAGAACTAGTTACGAGAGTCGTTAGGAGCATCAGGCCGCAGGTCACGATCATGGATCTCAGGGAGAGTAGTCCTGCTTTCTCTAGTCATACTATGGCCAAGAGGAGGTAAAAGGTTGAATGCGATGCTCTTCTCCCTTTCGAAAAAAACAAAAATATCTGTTTTCGTAATTTCCGTTCAGGCTCAACACCAGAATCTTTCCCGTGAGCTTTCATCTTTCCCATAAGCCTGGATCCTTTCCATAGGCCTGCTTTCTTTCTAAGCCACTGTCTGCCAATGTTCGATGTGACATGACTGGACGGGACGATTTGATGATGAGTCTGTATCCATTTTCTAAGCGACGGGCGGCCTGTACAGTTACTGTTGGTTCTCAGCTTGAAAACAAATTCCTGCTGGACTAGGCCTCATGGCTTGCCCTTAGTTCACATGATTGGTCGGGCTGCAAATGAGGCTGAGAATCCAGACGTCAGATTACCGCCGTTTTCGGGAAAAGCAGCGTCCTCACGTTCCGTCTGCTGCAAAGCCTCGTTCAGCCCCCGGCGCTGAGCATATCACCGTTATCATCGATGACCGTCTCATACAGCCGTGATCAGTGGCAAATACTACTGACAGTATTATGCGGCTCGCGAGAATGCTACTCGTTTATCACGGAAAAGGCGTCAGAGCCAGTGATGAATTGGTTTAATGTACCCGTATCAGAGCGTGTGCGTTGCTGTTTGCTTAAATTTAGATAACTTTCGTTACGCACGGCCTTGAGTATGGTCTTTTTCAATGATCTGGCGGGTGTATTGACAATGTACAGAGTCCTTTTGCATCCGATATTTAGCGCAGCCGTAGATCGGCTACACCAAACTGAAACGAGGGCGACATGTTGAAGGATGAACAAGATCTGAGCAATTAGAAGCGGTCGCTTATGAGCGATTCATGCAGATTATTGGCGATTTAGTAAGCTTTGCCTCTTCTCACTACGATTTCCCGAACTATGCGAAGTGCACCTAGACTTAGCACGTGTCCAGCTTGTTCGTGACTCGATAAGGGTTACTCGGCTCAATACGACTAATCTCGATAATTATCCGACCACGCTTTACGATACCAGCCCTAAACTAGTCGTACTGCGGGCCGTTCGGTAACCGAACGGCCAATCAAAGAACTTCAATCTCGGATTACCTTGTCTGTCATATCTTGTCTGACATTGTAAAGAACTCCCGGGACGTGCTGACCGATGTCCAACTCTGATAGTAGAAGACACCAAAGACTTGGCTGAAACTTTTCCTAACTAATTTAGTCTGCAGTGAAGTGTCGGCTGTGCCACCTGTGCTTTGGCCTGTGGCAGGAAAAAGAAAAGCGGGAGGGGAACGTGCTAGGGGCAACAGGGCACCTGAACACATAAGCCAGGCTGTGAAAGCTTTATTGGGTGCAATGATGACACAACCTATGATGTGAAGAAGGATGAAAGTCCTGTGTTTTACGAATCTAGTGGCCATATGACAGAACTCCCGGCGGAGCCGTCCACTTTATTTCTGTTCTAGAAGGGCCACCCCCTTTTCCTATGCCTCAGTCTAGTCTATGGTGTTTATTGTGTAGAACCTCTAATGTCTGTCTGTGTAGCATTCAAGACGTGCTCGGAAGTTGATGATCTAGTAGCCGCAGAAAGTTCTTGGCTAGGCCATTGACATTAGTCAGTCCCTGTAACGCTGATGTGATGAGTGGCATTAATGCTGCGTAGGAGTCGTCCAGTTCGATACGCGATAGGCAGAATCTGGCGCTCAGAAGCAGCGAAATTGGGGTGAATGGAGGCGTCTGTTGATTTACAGAGGTCAGTATTCGATTACAGAGACAGAGAACAGGTATCATGCGGAACCCACCTCGAAGTGATTGAGTTGAGACAGTATGGTAATCAGCATGCCCAACTCGCCCGCGCCATCCAGCGATCGTTGTTTGCTGCTCGCGAGTGCCGCTTCTGGTGATCCGGGGATCAACTGCTTGGACTCGATGGTCTCGCAGAGCATGAAAATGGCCATGTGCGCAGTTATGGCCAGGAAGATCAAGATAGGATTGGGTTGCCCTTGGCTGGATGCGACCTGTTGCGAAAGCATCTGCAATCGATCCACCAGGAGCGCGTTCACAGACTGGTATTGTTGGTAGAAACCTGGAGCGAGGCCTTGCCCCCCGTACTCAGCCATAAACTGCCGTCTGAAACTCAAGACCCTCCCGCAGATAGTGGCCATGATTGCTGATTCCGCGAACGGACAGATCTCGACTCGAGACAGAGCGCCGGAGGATCGCCCGGTGTTGACTGCGGTGGTGACTTCATGAAGATAGCACATGTCAATGGGCTGTCCATTCATGAAGTGAGGGTCCGGAGAGGGTAGTACGGTACCTATCTAGCACAAGAGCGAAAAGTAAGCCCTGGTTTGCATACGTTCAGAAGACAAAAGCCGGGCAGACAAACTTCTCTTTCATCAAAACTCAGTGGTAATCCATCAACTAAACTCGTGAAGCGGTCAAGGATATACGCAACCCAGAATGTCCGCCGCATAGATTCCTTATCCACCCAATCACCTTGGAAGCCCGCTGGCAGCTGTCTATCGACCTTGTATAACCCCATCAACTGAACCAACCGAAAAGCTCTGCCGGCAGAGACCAGGCCGCGCTTGAATTGGTCGCTAATCATTTCATATATTGACAATAGAAGCCAGGCTTGAGGCTGTTCAATGCCCACCACAGGAGTGTCCTGGCTTTCTATTTCCAGTGTGTCCAAAAGCCGCCGGGTCTCTGTGTATAATTCGTGCCGAATCATTTGGAACTGGCTGGAGAAGCACGCTGTCATAGTCCACATGGCATATGGCAGGCAGAGCTTTTGCTTGGGCTTGTCCACCTGTTTGGACCAAGAAAAGTAGCGGACCTTGTGCAACAAAGGTGCAAAGACATGGACTCGATCAAAATAAAGTTTATCTCTAGTACAGCAATGATATCAGCGTCAAAGTGCCTGAAGGTGATGGCGTAATGGAAATTGTCACTCACAGATCACTGCAAACCAGAGGAATCAATAAGGCTTCTATCGGCAGACGGTTAGGCGACTGGAACATCAAACTTGATGATGGGTCCTCAACGCCGCTGGTGAGATTTGTGGGTGCTGGCAGCAGATCGGTGTTGATTGCCGGTAACCAGGCCGAGCTGTTGTTGAAGTCCGTCGCTGGATCCGTAGAGAAGGTAGGAATTATCTGGTGAATATTGTCTCCATCGCTGCTTTGCTCATCGTTTTCGACATCTCGAGACTCTCCGCTTTTGTCTGATTGCCCCTTTTCGTATTCGCTTAAGCGGGCCTCTAGAGTGGCTTTTTAAATGAAGAGAAGGTTAGCCACAGATTTATCCATTGATATTTTCTCCGAATACGCTTTTCCTCTTCCTCTTCCTCCTCCTCCTCCTCCTCTTCTTCTTCTTCATCAGACATTGGGGTGTGCACCGTACCAATCTTGTTTTTCAGGACATTGACATGTCCCTTCTTTGGCCCTCGAGCAGAGATTTCCTCGTTCCTGATACATGCGATACCCGAATTGGCGCAAGCGAGGCATTGTGGTTTCTTTCGATCACAGCGGAGTTTTTTTCTTCGGCACTCCTCACACTGCAGTTCAGGAAGCGCTAGACGATCAATCTATTGGCATGAAAGAGGAGAAGAGATTATACACTATAATAGGCCAAGGGAAAAAATTGAACTTACTGCAGAACCTTGCTGTTGTCGTGGTCTCAGCTGTGTCTTCTCTGTATGGGTGGTTCGAGGCGGATAATTAAAAGACATGATTTCCGTAGTCAGCTTATATACAAGCAATTGGAAAGAACGAAAGGCTGCATAATTATCTGATGACCTTTGGAGCCTTATCACCATCGTTGCGGATTCTTATATTCTTGGTGTTGGAGCCAGTCGGACGTTAGTCTACTAAGTGGACTCTTCGGGTTTCTCTGTAGGCGTAGCGTCTTGAATGTCATCAGCGGCATCCTCAGCCGTCTTGATGCGATGCACCCATGCATGTCAGCATAATATGTCTTTGACTAGGTACGTATTTTGTTTCCCGTGCTCCAGAATCTTCCCTATTAAAGCCAGTAGCATACGATCATTGATTGGCAAATTCTTTTAAGCCGAACGGACCTTTATCAATGCATGATGAGCCTTCCGTGGATGGCTGCACGTATGCAAGCCCCCAGACATACAAAAGGAAAAAGATTGGAAATATTCACGAAATCCCGCCCCAATCTTCAACGTCGGGCGTTGACCTTATGCCTAGCGTTAGCCCTTGGTAGAGTAGAAGAGGATTATTCTCGTCGCACCACCGCATCTCGATCCCATTGGCATTCACTGCGAGCCGCTTCTTAAGGTGCTAAGCAGTCCCCTTCCCACTAATACGGAAAAAAGAGAAAAAAAAAGAAGAAGAAAATTCGGGTCCAACAGAGACGTTACAGAGGCGGTGGCCTCCCTACGTGGGGATGAAACACGCATCGACAATACACATACTCTACAGGAGATGGCACACCATGGATAACACAAAATCCATACCCGTATAAGCATTGGACTAAAAGTGACACCAGTATCCAACAGCAAAGTAGACCCCAATTGAACGTCACTGAGGATCATTGTGGTTCACAGAGATTAGCGAGGACAGCCCTTGCTGAAGCCACACTGGCGTGACTGGGTACGACTAGAGGGGTCCAGAACTGGAGGGCCATCGCGGGCTTGATTCAGCTGTGGGACGTGCAACGCGGGATAGCAGCATCGCCACGCTGCAGAATGCGCCCCTCATCCGATCTGAGTACCTTGGAACTTGAGAACACCTTCAATGATGACGGCCAAGTCCAGCCTTTTTACTGGATGCATAGAGGATACGTCATCAGGTGCGAAATTAATTATGCGACAAACGGCTCGGTTCTCCACCATGATGCAGGGCTGTTCTTCGTTTTCAACGTCAGCCACCAGTTCCTGGAATTTGGAATTGTGACTATTGTACAAATCGCTTTCCTCGTTTTTTTTGAGTATGAACGATGCCCAAATCGCCGTTGAGGTCGACATGGACCTGATTCGTAGAGTAAAGGAAATTGGCAATCGCCAATGTATTGATCAGCTCGTGATGGTGGTTCCCAGTATCGTATCTGTAGAAAGGAAGACGGAGTTGCCGCATATCTGCCAGAATCTTGCCTGCTGACGTCACTCTATCAGTAACCCCAGGCCTTATCCCCCCCTTTGAACATAGCAGGGGATTATTGCGCACATTTCAGTGATACAGCTAGCGTGGGAATCTTGTCGAAGCCAGCGTATCAGCCTTGAAACAGCAGCTGGCCGATGCCTGATCTTTATAT